>JAODUD010000048.1:4150142-4160362 GCA_026784285.1 Stomatorhinus walkeri | reverse complement strand
AATAGCAGGGGTAGTGAAGGAGTCCTCCTCTAAGGACAGAGAATAGCAGGGGTAGTGAAGGAGTCCTCCTCTAAGGACAGAGAATAGCAGGGGTAGTGAAGGAGTCCTCCTCTAAGGATAGCTCCTCCAAAGTGATGACACCTTCTACTGTTATAACTGAAACAAGAACTGGCTCACAAAACTCTGTTTACTCACTAAAGAAGCCAGGAGTCTGAACACATGCAACACAGGTGCATTGTGCTGAATCACAAATGGTACATTTAATGTATCCCCCAGAACTACACTGGCAGGCTCTGTGTCAGCTGACATCCACTGGTCAGTGTGGGAGCACTGTGACAACGCAGTTAAGTAATGCTGCATTGCTGTCGTCTGAGGGGAAGAAACAATAAACTAGTCTAATCTCCTACTGTCACATTTCAATTACATGTGCATTTACCAATACTACAAGATAGTGGTTTTTAAGGACTTGCAGAAGGTTTCATGGGTCTCGAAAAAGGCATATACTAGCTTGATCCTGCTCAGAAACCTGGATAAAATCATTGGCTTAATCTTGGCTTAGTCATACTCTAACTTAAGGGGTAACTTGTTTCTGAAAACTCATATGGTAAGCGGGTGACCTGCTCTGGGGGCGAATGATGAGGCAGTTTGTTCACAGGTAACACAGTGGCAGCACAGTTAATGAGCCAATGAGTGGATTCGATATTCTGTTCAAGCCACTCGGGTTGAGCACTTCAACGGTAAAATAGCATGTTTTTTACAGGAATCTAAGACAGCAACCTTTGCATCATACAGTCGGGTTTCATGACATACGCACAAGCATAAATGTGCCTGGGGGGCAGAGATGAAATCCATCATCTCTGCATTCCACAGTAAGCCGGCTGTCGATTCCCACTCAAAGAGGCTCGAGTGTCATACTACTACCTGGGTCTCATACAGGCCCAGCACACAAACCCAGTTAGTGGCTAATTGGTTTGCGTGTGACAGGTCCGTAACGGAAAAGGCTTGGCTTCATCTGAAAATGAGTTAATTCCAGGAAGATTACGGGATGGGGGCTGCAGCCAGGAATGATTCTCAATGGCCTTGGGTCACCTAGATTACTCAGGAGAAATCCCCGCATTCAAACAGATGGTCCTGGCAGTGAAAACTATACGGGTGCAGCACAGGGATCCCAATCCCCTCAGAAGTGCTAGTGCATGCTGGGAAAATTATCACACTGCTCTTTGTTTGGAGTATTTTAAAATAACACGGATTAATAGTAACATAATATAATTTTTCTTGTCACATTTAGCAAATGGTTTCTTAAAAGGTTAAAATAAGGCTATGTACTACAGGGGCTGACCGCAGGCAGTAAAGGCATAATCTAGCCCCCAGGTGTATCTAGACATTTAGAACCCAAATACTAATAGAAGCCAAGGGTATAATAAAATGCATAATAAAACTACTTAAAAGGCAATTCTTGTATTAGGCTAGAAGTACTTAGATATAGTGCTTATGTACAGCAGAGTGTGTCATGATCTGCAGCACAGAATACCCATAATGCACCAGGTGCTGCAGATCCCTTTGACTTACAAGGTAATACCACATAATCTGCGCGATCGTGTTTGCGCTTGAGCTACAGTGTCCCACCTCACTGGGCCTCAGAGCTGCTACTATGTGGATGCCTGGGTTATGCTTCTTCGAGGGAAATGCAGAAGTTGCGCGATTGGGTAATGCGGGAGGTTCCATTCTCTTCTGACTCAGAGGATTGGGGGTCCTGGGTGATCAGTTTGCATGTTCTCATCTTATTTGCAATTGTTTCTTCTGGGTACTCTGGGCACCTCCAACAGTTTATGAAAAAGGGATTTAGATGAAGCACTGGCATCCTGTTCAGGCTCCTAGGATAGCTGACACAATCAATATACTGGATTAGTGTCTAAGGACGACAGACAGATGGTTGGATGTGTTGAATCGAAATAAACTCTCGTTTGCTTTCAGACTGACAACAGGGGCATTAGTGTTGAACTCCAATGTCAAAGGGTATCCATCTGGTGTTAATGATCCCACACACTCTGATGTTCTTGACAGAAACTTAGGGTGCCCTCCTGTGCCCCCCCCCCTACATCTCTGCCCATGTCTGCACACCTGAGGCAGGACCACAGGGCCGGCTTACCAAGCATGCTCCCAGCAATGAGGATATCAAAGAGCGTGTCGGCATAGCGACGGTAGTCAAGTCTCGAACCGGTTGCATCCAAGAACTTGGCTACAGCGTCCAGGTCCCCGCCTGCTTCGTTGAGGCCCCCGACAATCGTATCTCGAAACACCGTGGGCTCAAATTTCTCTTTTTCATCTGGACAAGTGAGGCAAAGAGCAGAATGTGAGCAGGGGACTTCCCCAATATCAAGGAGGCTGCATTCATAATCCATGTCAAATCCCTGCCGGCAGTGCTAATGCTAACATCATCCAAAACTACTGTCTGCAGTGCTAATGCTAACATCATCCAAAACTACTGTCTGCAGTGCTAATGCTAACATCACCCCGAACTGCCGCCTACAGTGCATATGCTAACATCACACTGAACCAGTGCTCCTACACTAAATTTAGATTAGGTTTCCATGATTCTGAATGCAGAGAATATCTATTTCATAACAGAAGGGAAAAATGCGCGCAGTAGATGGGAATTTGTGGCTTCCAGAATTTAGCACACATGTTCCTCATTCAGATATGATTAAAGTATGCTGCTCTTACAGTGTTCGTTGACATTTACAAGCAAACTGCTCACTGCTGAACAATGTTGGTTAAGTAGGTTGATGCTTTGTGAGCTTGTGATGTGGAACAAGACCCAGACCTGCAGGGTATTTAATCCATTTAACTTGCAGAAGAAGCATAAATATGCCCCAGTAAATGCCCACGCATGGGAGAAAAACAAACCCGAATGAATGAAACCAGGCAAACTAAACAAAACTAAAACAACCCTTCCCTGATAAATTCACTATGATTGGGGGTTATTTCACTGAGCAAGAGTTTCCAAAGCAGAAAGACTCTGGCTTTGATTAAAATTCAGCTGCTCTGAACTGACAGAAAAAAAACTGTGTCCACTGTCCGCCTGGTTTCGTGCCTGACCATTGAGACAGCGCTCCCAAGGGCTGTCAGCAAGAGCTTGTGGGCCACACAATTGCATAATCACAAGTTCTGGGCATGTAATCACACTGCCACGAAAAAGCTGTTCAACACCTGACTGCTGCCAAAAGATGGAAAGGCTATTAATAGAAAGGAGCCTTCTAGAATGACAAGAAGGGTGTGTGTATGTTTGAGGGGAAGGGGAGTTATTGTGCAGTCAGAAAGATCTTTAGCTCCTACTAAGACATTTCTCTTGCTGTCTGGCCAAAGCCAAGTACTTCTTTGGTTTCTACTGGTTCATGGATGGTTAAAGGAGGGATAAAGTGAAGAACTCACCCCTTTTCCTGGTCTTGAACCTCTGGCCTGTTAGCACTGGCTTCTGTTGCTTACCGGTATTCATAAAACTCCTGCAGGAGACAATGTCAGGGGTCAATGAGGCAACTCATCTACGCATCTATCCATCTTCTGCTAGCACTTATTCGGTATGCACTTGCGGTGAGCCTGACGTACATAGCGGGAAGTAGGGGTGCAAAGCAGAGGATGTGCTGAATGAAATGTCAGTCCATCGTAGGACAAACACACAGAGGGGCATAAGAACTCGTGGGGATGGGAGGATGTGCCCCCCAATATTTTATTTGATTTCATTCATTCCCCTAGAGTCACCAGATAATCCATGTCAGGCAGGACACTTTGAGCTACTTCAGGTTTTACAAACTACTTTCGAATTAAAAGGCTCCTCTGTTTGGCTAAATAGTTCAGCTCATCTTGTGCTTTGACTGGTTTGTTTCTTTGATTGAAAGAATCATCCAGCTGGTTTACATTGACGTTAGTGGCACATGCGTGATTATAGGAGACTGACCAATCAGCACTCAGCAAGAACTCAGTGCTCAAGTGAAATCCAGGTCTGTTTATTTGAAATGTTAATTTACAATTCCTGTCCAAACTCAGAGTATCCTCCCTGACATGGATTATCTGGTCTCCCTAGCTTAACATTGATTTATTAAAGAATAATATATAATTTTCTTTTGTGCTTGTATTTCATTGACCTGCCTTTCTCTTTATTTTAGCCTAACTTTAGCCAATAACACATTTTTCCTCCACTTTAATTTAATTCCTCCCATCTTGCACATGGCACTGCCATCTACCGCCCCGCTGTTTGTGTTAACCTCTGAAAGATATCGCGCACTTTCGTTACGAAGCGCCTTGGGTGTCACCAGATTCACGCCGCCGATTTAACTCATGGTCTGTGAATCATTAATGCACTTAATACATCAGCAATGAATGGCAGACCAATCTATTTTCAAGTCCTCTTACATCAACTTAATTAAGATGACGTTATGCATTATTAAATGGCTTTTAAATGAGGTCTAAAAATTCACAAGTTAATTCTAACGAGGTTTCATTGAAACAAGGGAGAAGGGACTTGGTTGCCTATAGATATCTGTCGTCGGAGTAAGAGAAGACATTTTACGTGAAAAACATTTCTGCGACAGTACTCTTTGCCGGAGAACTAGTGGGCAGAGAGTTGCTACTGTATGCGAGGTGCAAGTACAAATAGCACTGTTACCTCAGACCTTAAGGTTTATGGATTTGGTCCCCTGTCTCCGCGTGTGTGCTGTTAGCATGTCATCCCTGTGCTTGCCTGGAATTCCATTCTAAACGCTAATCCACTGTTTCTCATTCAAGTCCCCAGGGACCATCCAAACGATCCGGAACACCGAATACCTGGTATAGGTGCACTGGGAGGGAGCAAAAATGTGGACTGTCTGAGGGGCCCCCCCAGGATTAAAATGTCTTTAGTGTCCCTTGCAATGGACTGGCATTCAGGCTGGGGTGTTTCACTGCTTGTGCACCGCATTTCCTGCGTTAGGTTTCTTGCTCACTTCTACCCTAAACCTCAGGGTTTTATCAACCCGGTCCCCAGGGGCCCCCCAGACAGTCCACATTTTTGCTCCTTTCCAGCTCCCAGCCAATCAAGAAGACAGAATACCTGGTATAGGTGCACTGGGAGCTGTGGGGGAGCAAAAACTGTCTGGGGGTCCCTGAGGACTGTTGAGAAACACTGTTATACTGGATAAACAGTATAGAATACAAGGGAGACCCAAGACCTTCTCTTAGGATACCTGCAAGACCCCAGATTCCATCTGGACAAACACAAATCAAGCCCCACTGATACGAGTATGATCATATGAGGCTATTACAGCACACATACGTGTTCTGCAATCCAAGGTAACTTGCTAGACCAGCGATGGGCAATCTTACCCAGAAATGGCTGCCGAGTATGTAGGTTTTTGCTGCAACTCCCTAATTAGATTACTAATTACAGTCCTCACACCTGGGTTTAAACAGCTGTGCTAAAGGTTATCCCAAAAACCTGCGTACGCACTGGCCCTTTGCGGATAAGATTGCCCACCCCTGTGCTAGACAGAGACTTGTTGTATTATTTAGTGTTTTACTGTATTTATGTCCTTCCTGCTGGAGAATCATGATTAAATATTCATCTGGGCAAGACTGATGCAGCACATTTTTCCTACTTTGGATGAGGAGGATCTCATGGACTTCTTGGGTGTGGATGAGCACTCAGGGTACCCAAGAATCTGGACGACTTTGAGTTTCAGGCCTAAATTTCCCCAATTTTATTATCTCATCAAAACGCTTCTGTAGACTGAGTTTTTCAGCCCTTTCATATCTTGTACCTGCTTGTCGGCAGCTGTAAACCCCACCTGCCACAAACCCAAGAGGAAGAAGCCCCCCCCCCCAGCCCTGGTTTGACATCCCCTTGGTGTCAGATGCTCACTTCACTACTGTCAGAAGTTCTGAGCATTAATTTACCCCACCACTAGGTGGGGCTGAGGTGTAGCTCTGCAGGTTAGTACTCTGAGCCTCTTTTAAGAAGGGCAACAGTTCAAATCCCATGACCAGCAAGATGATGTCACTGCTGAGCCTCTGAGCGATGGCCTTAGCCCCAGTTTCTCCAAGGGCCGTCCGATCCGTACTTCTACATCTCTTTGGACAGAAACATCTGCTGAGTAAATAAATACTTTACTGCAGAATAAATACACAAAATATGTACACAATGTACATAACAGCATGAAAGCTCTGGGGTATAATTTCAGAATAATAAAAAATAAGTATCAAAATTTTGAGAAAGCAGGGCCAGAGATTGCCTAGGGCCATTTGGGGAGGGTGGGCGGGGGAGGGCCTTGCTCAGGGGCATCATATGACATCACTCTGCCAACCTTGGGATTTGAACCAGCGACCTTCTGACCGGAAGCACAGTATCCTCACCCTCTGAGCCAGAGAACACACTCGTGTTGTGCGACCTGAGGAAGGAGCAGCCGGTAGAAGGTGCACAACACACACGCTGCCCTGTGATCTTTAACATCTCAAATTTGTATCCTGGTAATGATGTTTGTACTAAAGTGAGAGGAGAATCTTTTTCTTTAGGTTTGGTGGGGGCTGGTAACACTCCAATTAGTTCCCCCCGTCCCCCATTTCTTCTCAGTCATATCTATTAACCCAGAATAAGCTTTAGATGCAGATAATTCCTGAAGTTCTGCTTCTCGTTTTCATTTGATCTCTCCTTTGTTTGTGTGTTTCCACCCTTTCTTCTGTGTGGCCTTCAGCCCATCTGTGCTCCATCCCATAATAATAACAAAGTTTCCCCCGTCTGACCCGCCAGTCGACTCGGCCGGTGTGTGCCGGTGATTCTCGCAGCGATATTTATCAGCATCTCCAAAGTAGCCCTTTTGTCGATTGATAGGAGAAAAACGTACAATAAATGACAATTAAACAAAGAACAACCAAACCATAAAATCCATAAGAAGAAATAAATGCATGAGCTATATGATTCATGCATCTATTGTACTTGTAAGTTCTTCTTATGGTCAGGGTGATCGGGGGGGGGGCGTGGGCTATCTCGCAGAACAAAATGCACAAGGTAGGGGTAGACCCTGGATGGGATAGCTCGGTGGATCAATTCTAAGTAATAACCCAAATTAAAGAGCATTACAGATTACTCTATAGATTATCCATTCCAACATACACTACAATCAGTTCTGCTGCCTGACCAAGCGAAAAGCCTTTGTCATTTACTCTATATACTTATTATGGGCACAGTAATTGAAAACCAAATGACCATCTTGTCTCACCCTCCCTCCACTTTTCTTTTTCAACAGATGTTGGGGTTCCACCAAACAGAGGTGGACATTCCAGGTCCAGAAAGTAAAAATCCAGACCAAGATTTTGCTTCAACCGACCGGTTGAGTATAAAGAGTGAAAGTCACAGTGTACTCAACTGTTTTTTTGAATTTTTACGCACTGGACCTGAACTATCTACCTCTGCCAGCGGATTCATAGACAGTTCCAAAATCAGGTGGGAGGTATAATCCGCCCAGCATGTTTGGAGTCTTCCTTGGGGTCTCGATCCTCCAGAACCTCCAGATGGATGTGCCTGGACCATATCAGCTTGCCCCTCTCAATTGAATGGATCTCCGAACCTCTCTGGTTCCTGAGTAGGTGTGGACTGGCCATGGGGAAGGTCGGGAAATGTCTGGCTTAATCAAGGCCTGTTGCCAGTAAAATATACCAAGGGGGACTACCCCCCCATTTAATGGGGAATTCCCCAGCTGCTCTTTGTTGCCTCCCCACCTGGAAGAGACACCTCATTTTGCCAGCATGCACTCATAACCTTGCTCTTTCGGCCATCACCCGCGGCTGGAAGGTGAGGATTGGACCTTCAGACAGAGCACTAAACTGCGGGCCTCATCTGATGATTTAACTTCACCAAACCAAACCAAGATCCTGAGGATTCTGAACTCCTCCACTAAGGGCAGATCCTCCCCCTTCAGCAAGAGAGGAAGAGCGTACTCCTTCCTGAAAGAGCACCTTTGCCTTGCATTCGGAGGTGCTGATTCTCTTCCCAGTGTTTCACACTTGAAAAACACTCAAATGCAAGTTGCAGGTCTGGCTCAGATGTGTCCAAATGCGCAGCATCATCGACAAATTGCCCCCCACCTCCCCCCATACCAGCTGCCCTTCTAGAAATGGCTCCGTATGTTAGGTCTCTGTGTCTTTGATTGGAAGGTCACTGTTCAAATCCTCTGCTCTGTAGTCAACTCTTGCACCCTTGAGCGAGGTCCTTAACCCCTGGTGGGTTGGATAAATGGCAAGCTACTATTCCAGTGTACCTGCATTTATATTTGTTCAAATGGAAAATAAAGCATTATTATTACAATACCTTCTATGGAAATCAGTGAAGACAAGACAAATCATCATTTCTTACAGTCATTGCTGCAAGGTAGATTGACTCAGCCTTTACCAGTCCTGACAATGCAGACAGGTGCCTAGGAGAGTAGGCTACAATAGATGAAGTGAAGATGTTCAGCACCTTGCTAAGAAGTGTTGGATTTGTGCTGAAGGTATGTGTTTCTAAGCTGGGTTCTATCTGGGGGCTTGTGGGAGACTGTTTTTTGGATCCCTGCTTGCCTCGGCGAGGCTAATGACTTTATGAAACTTGCGCACCTCCTTTTTCATTACATACTGACATTTTATTTATCGCTCGTTTTCTCTGGACGGGTCACACTTGTTCCAGTCGATGAAACATGTGACCCTCATATCGCAGGGGTTAGGTAACTGATTTTATGAAATACACAGGCCTACAGACGACACAGTTCCTTGTGACCCGATAAAGTCATCTCTGCCGGTAAGCATTGCCTCTGACTTTTTAAAATTCCCCTGACTCTAACGGGTCTAAATTGCCCCTAGTGTAGTGTTTGATTGCGTGTGTGTATGTGAGCACAGCTACATACTGCCATCCTGTTCAGGTACACTGATCAATGACTTCCTGGGATTGTATCCCTGTATGGGTCCTAAGTGGTCATGGAAGATGCATGGGTAGACCTTCAGGTCAAAGTAATGTTTTAGGATGTACAGTACTGTGCAAACGTCTTAGGCAAGGAAAATGATGTTGCAATGATCTTCATTTTGGTTTAAAACCATGAGACGTCTATTAACGTGATCAGCTTAATCGTTTCTAAACCTCTTCTAAAGTCAGCCCAGTATTTTCTACGACCTTCCAATACCCTTGTATTTTTTTATTCGACTGCCAGAGTACCTCATATGGCTAATCGATACTTCATTGACCTTTTAAAACTAAGTTAATTTATTGAGCTGGTAGTGAAATTTAACAAAGCCATGGAACGGCTGAGGTGCCCCTGAGGAGAGGTTTGGGAACCGGAGCACTGTTCATCTAGCCATCCAACAAGACATCAGCAACTGTTTGGATAACCGAAGAAATTCCTGTTGGTGTTCATTGTTACTCTCAATTTAAATATGCTCTAATGTTAAACTGTGTTTTTTGTTTTGAGCAAATATACACTTCATACTCAGACAGATAGCTTTGAGCATTTCCTTTGACTATTGCACAATTTAATATGGGGGGATCACATCTATAAACACTCAGGCTTGGTAGATAAAAACAATGAGGTCGAAAAAGATAACTTTTAACTAAGGTGACCAGTAAACACCCGATGCACCCCAGGTAGGTATATTTAGCAATCGATGTTAAATGGGATTCAGTGCCTGTGTGTTTTTCTGCGTTACGTTGTTTTTTATTGCGAAGAAAATGCCTAGTCGCTGAGAAAGGGTGGATTAGCGGTAAGTTTTAATGAAGCCCTTAATTTACTGAGCCAGTTCCTTCATTAATTAAAAATAGTCCTAAAGCAGGCAGAGGAACGTGTTGTGGAAAGCCTTCTGTCATTTATTAAAACCCATTAATAATGTAGGGCTCAAACAGTCCAGCGCTTCGAGAAGCTTTTCCCGAGGCATAAAAGAAGAAGGAAAAAAAAACACGCACCTCAAAATGAGACTAAGGAAGATGTGGGCTTGTTTCCCATCACTGAACTTTTGATGTGACTACTGATTAATGTATTTCTGCTCATACGAGAAGACGTATCTATTACACCAAAGGTGCTCAGAATCATTGAGGAGACAAGAATGTCTTAGAGGGGTTGCTGCAACCTCAGTCTGCCAAGGTTGGGGGTCTGGAGTAGATCAGGGTTAACGTTCCTAAGCTGGTGCACCAATTGTACCCATGTTTCGTGTGTGTGTGTGTATGTGTGTGT
>JAODUD010000048.1:4121077-4141411 GCA_026784285.1 Stomatorhinus walkeri | reverse complement strand
AATAAATTAATTAACTAAATCCAAATAAAGTAGTCCCCCGCAGAGGGGGGGTGGTGGAGGGCTTATAAAAAAAAAAAAAAAAAGAAAAACAACAGTCTCTATTACAGCTATTACAGCAATAATATGCCTGCTTTATGGTATAGTATGTACAAAAAATGCAATCCTTTCTAAATGAAACTCTGACAGAATGAGTATTTGTGATGACTGTAACAGTTTATGCAAGTGTACATCAAAATAATATCGGTCATGTGAGACATAGACGATGGAACAGATGACAGCCAATACACAGATGGGCTCCACAGTTATGCAGACATGGTGCTAGCCAACCCAGTACCCCCCGTTCCAATTCCCCCCCGCACCCCCGGCCATGTTCAAACATCTGCACAGATGGCACACTGGCCTGTCTGACAATGCGCAGTCGGGGGGGGGCAGCGATGGGGGACTATGCTCACTGCTGAGAGCCGGCCCATGCAGATGCCCCCACGCTTGCCTCACACTGCTGTGGGGTCAGTCTCTTGGGTCAGGACTAGGTCTGGTGGGTGGGGGGCGGGTTCAGACCACTGCCCTGTCAGGTGACTGCAGCATCTGTTCTGATTGGCTGACCAATGATCATACTTAAAGTATTCTTTAAAGGACATGTATCTCGAATTCTTAAAGGGGTGGCCAGTTCTCTCCTTCGGGTTTGGTTTTGTCACAAAAAAATATATATTTTGAAGACATTTTTGCCTTTAAAATGATTCTTCAGCAGAACATGCCCTAAAATATTCTGTTCCAAGGGGGCTAATGTTTTATATGGTGCCCTAAAGATTAACAAAATGGTTTGAAAAGTTATGTCAGGTAAAAGTGAGATGGAAAAGGAACTTGTCAAGGGTTTCACCCCTTATATAACTTAACAAAATGATGCCTCTTCTCACAAGCCTGAGAATTATCATGTGAGGACTGAGATCTCGGGGAAAAAAAAATATTCTTGAAGCTTGAAATTCTAAAAAAGGAAAATGATTTCCTCCAATAGATTTCTACATGTTCTGCTTGTGATATTCAGTGGGTTTCGCTAGAGTTGCACGCAAACACTGGAAGAGAAACACAAACACGCTTTGTCATTTGCCAAAATTGGAAAATGGCCCGGCATTCAACAGCAGTCATTTATTCATGATAGATGTTCTTCGGAGCGTGAACCGCTACCTTGAAAGCCTGTGACAGAGCACTTGTCATTGTAGCTGCTCTTCACAAACCCCTGTTTAATTTCCTTCCATTAAAGAATATTGAATAATAGTTGCATATAGTTTACTCTCACTAAGGCTGTTCTGTAAATAGCTACACATTCACACGCTGGACATTATGAACATTATGAACAAGCCGCTACATTTGGTAACTGTAATTCATTTCTTTGACCTTAGGTTTACTTAGTTGCTGTATTGCTTTAGAAGGCAGCGGGGTGGCATCACGCTTGTTGTGGGTTTGCGACCCACTAGTGATTCGTTCTGGGTGGAATTTGCATGCGCTGCCTTTGTTGGCCAGGTTTCTGCCTATAATACAACAGCAGATGGGCTGGTGATTTGCCGGTGTGTGACTCAGTTGATTAGGCTGCTGTGGTTGTAATCAGGTGGTCATGGGTTCAAATTCCCTGACTGGCAGTCACCTTTGGATCCTTTAGCAAGGCCCTTAATCTCTTCTCTTGCACTCTGGTACTGACTGAAACCCTGAGCTGGTGAAGCGGTTACAGAAGATTGATGGAGGACTGTCGATATGCATCGGATATCTGAAGTGCGTTACAGTGACACAAGCCACACTATGAAAAGTTTCCTCATTAACAGCTGTTAGCTTAGTCGTGTATAGGGAAGCATTCACCTTACGGCTCACCACAATTTTTAACACTGGTGGCGCCCCGTGGATCACGACCCTACAACCTTTTGGTTGACGACCCAGTTCCCTTAACAGCCTGGCTTATTACAGCATATTTTTATAGGCTATAAACCCAAAGGAGACAATGAGGGCAAACCCTTCAAAATTTACTGCCCAGCTGGCAAGCTCTCAGCCTGTCAGAAGTCTTCAGCTGCCCAGTCCGTCCGCTGCCCCATTTCACTGATCCTGGCGAAAGGCTCTGTTTTGGTTTATCGTAGTAATAAACGTGCGCTCATGGAATCCACTGTGCTGGGGGACATTTGACCCCAAGTGTAAACAAAACATGATATAGTACCAAAAACAAAGATGTCCACAATACCATAACCTATGAAAACTTACCGATCAAAAGCTGGACTCCTTTAGTGCCCTATTTCCATACAGGATACTGGATATCTACTTACTCTGTAGCTACAGTTTATAAATGAATTTAAAAGCAGAGAACATGAAAGCTCCGTATTCAACTTTAAAGCATAATATAAATACAATTTGGCCTCTAGTACCGGCAATAATGCAAATTGAATGCAATTAAATTATTTTCCCACTCTGGAGATAATTAATTATTAAAGCAATTTTTCATCATCTCTGTCTCCCATAAACACTGAACAATTACGCCTGTTAAAAGATACATCCAATTTGTTGCTGTACGCAGTAATAAATAAGAACCATCTCTGTGTTAAATGAAAATCGGGAGACATCATGTCGGGATATAATCACAACAGCTCTGAAAATCTCAAAAAAAGACAAAAAAGGCCTAAAGGTTGGAAAATAAAACGTTTAAACGTCGTACATTCTTAAAAAAACTGCACAGCTGGTATTATTGCGTAAAGATGTGCTAACGTTCTGAATAACTAATTATGAACTTAGTTAAACAATATTTAATTAGCTGGGATAATCAGCAAGCGATATGCCATGAATCGTCAGGCTCTATTCTCCGTGGGACGCAGCTACAACCTTCAACCCTGCAACCATGCATCTGACGCCGCACTGTACTGCAAACGCTCCGACAGACGCAGCTACATCTCCCGCACTGCAAAGGGGGGATACCGCACTGTTTTATTCAGCCTCGAGGTTATCATAAATCAGAAATAGGCTGCGTCTCGGTAACGTCTTCTGTGTTCCACCAATGTCCGCCAGCTAACAGGCTTTGCGCTCCAGGTGCCGTTTTCAGAGAACCGGTTGCCCAGCGTGAACTGTATACTAGCTAGTGTACACCAGTTACTGTCCCGACAAATCCAAGAACTGACACATCCAGTGTTCTGGGCCACACTGCACATTCGCAGCTAATATTCCGAAGTGCATTCCAAAATAAGCTCTACAGTCTTGACCTTCATTAAATTCAGTCTGCGCCATATATCTCACTCAGATCACCACTTTTTTTTGTTGTTGTTGTTATAATTATCAAATGATGTTTTATGATATTACCTGGCAAGTCATGAAGTGTTACTTAATTAACTGGCACCCTGCAAGTCACACTGTTATGTATATTTTCACTCTGATTGACAAGGATGGAGACAAGGATGGGAATACACACACGCAGTGAGAGCACACACACACACACACACAAATTGGGTCCATTAATTTCTATGGGCAAAACCTCAATCCCAAAAATTGCAGCCTTAACTCCTACCCAGCCCTAACCTTAACCACAAGTAACCAAACAAAATACAAGAGTTTTGTCATTTTTCGCTTTTTGGCTGCAATCACCGATTTTTCTAAAATTTAATTTATGCTTGGAGGGGACTGGAAAAATGGCCCCCACAATGTCAAAATAACAGGTATCATTGTTTCGTCATCTGGTCTCCACAATGTAATGTATATCTGACCCACCCACACACATTCACTGAAAGATTGCTGAGTATTGATGGATAGCTACCAATAATCAATAGAACATTCTCATGGGTAGAAAACAAAAAAGAACCACAGACACTATTCTCGTGCTTAAAAGATGGGGAAAGAGATGAAGAAAGCGAGAAGATGCAGGATGTGCAGGCCCCGCGATGGTGATCCACGCAGCTCTGTGCTCCTCACGTTTCCCCCTCGGTAGGATAGTGTTTGACCCTCAAGGCTAAGGTAAGCTAGCGGCAGGATTACAAAAATACGGCATATGTGTTTCCCCAGGGGCAGACGGCATCACGGAAACACGCAGTCAGATGGTAGCTCTGTCCTTCGGAGCCCTGCTCAAGGTCGGGGTCAGCTGATGACAGAACATGTAGCAGGAGAAGCCTCACTCACGCGGCGCGTCCGTCCCTTATCATCAGGGTGGCCTGCACCCTCGTCCTTTCCAGGCGTACTGTCCGTCTTCTGTCCCGGTTGCCACCAGTGTGTCAACTATTTACTATCGTTATTTTTCCTTGACATTTAATTGGCCGGACCTCAGTTCGGGGAACGTTGTGGGAACGCGAAAGAGCGTCGGGCTGGCTGGTGAAACCAAGAACCGGATGCTGAGGACACAGGTGTGGCTTCCCCATCTCCGGGGATGCTGTAATGTAAGACACAGCTTGCAAATCCAATACAATGGCAGTGAGTGTGTGTGTGTGTGTGTGTGTGTGTTGGGGGCGGGTGTCGAAGGAATTAACTGATGATCATTTAATCGATATCCTGGATGCCAGGTGGGTGTAGGCCAATGGCGGAGATGCAGAGGTGGGCGTGAAGGTGGATCCAAGGACAAAGTCATGGATGTCCTATAGTGATGGTTGTTGACACACTCCCCCAACGCCCAATGAGGGATTTGTTGCAAAGGGAAAACATGAAAACGCTCGTTCTCCTGCTGCAGGCTGTGTGAAACCAAACTATGACGATCATTTTTCTTAATTAGCCCCCGCTTACACCCGCCATCATTTCTCTGCGTACCCCCCAGTTTCCTTCGCCACATGGCATGAGCGACGCAAGACACCAGCATCCACCACGGGTCACTGGGTTACCTGCCTTTTGAGTCTCGGCATTCCAGCTCCATCCATTTTCGGCAACTGCTTGTCCAGTCTGGGCGATGTTTTTACAGCGTAGCATAGGCTGGGTGGAAGGGGCGCCCTCGGGGTGATGTGCACCTGTCAATTTTCCCAGCTATATAAACAAGGCAATGATAAAAATGATGTAATCCTGCCAACAAAATAATGGGGTCAAGCTAGGAAATAAATAATGAACAAAAGAACAAATATAGTGTTTGCAAAGTTCTTCATAATGATGAGAACGCGTGATGCTTGCTGTTTAGAAAGTGTTAACGAGCTTTATGGTCCCTGTCATAAGGGTGTACTTTGGTATATTTCTGAAAATATCATCCTTTTTCTATTTGCTGCTTCAGTTTGTAGGCATGCCTACCGGTGTTTTGGTTTTACGGCTAATTAATTATGAAATCGCAAGTCGTTACTTTCTGAAAGGGGTCGCCTAGCAGAACCTCACCTCCGCCGAAATGCAAGGCTGATCGCACCAAGCTGCAGTATCCTCCTCAAAGTCAGTTTTCCCGAACACCACCCTTGTTGCCAAAAACGTGCCTCGCGCTTCTTTTTTTGTCTGTTTTTGGACCGTTTCTGCATCGCTGTCCTGACCACACGTTCATTTGCTGTGCCACACTCCACGGACACGCCAAACCGTGCAAGAGCTACATGGGGCACGGACTCCAAAGGGCTAAGGGTGCGTCGAGCAAACGTCCCAGTGTTTAATGAAGGGCTCCTTGGCCCGGGACTGCTGCAGCGTCCCTGACTTGCTCGTTTGCGGTGGAGTGACGTTCTGTGACGTTGAGTCATTTAGTCAGAGTTGCCTGGACGCTCTTCTTCTTTGTCTGAGCTACTATGCTTCCCACTTATTTTTTTTATGCTGCTCTCGAGACCCCTGAACACAGCCGCGGTTAGACAGCGGTGCTTTGAGCGTTGGGTCGATGGCCTTTGGCGTCTCATCATCTGAGGAAAACGCAGCACTTGATTTAGCCGCTCCGTGGTGTTTCCGCGGCCTTGTTGTTTCACTTCTGTCCACGTTAACTGCTTTCGGAGTTATTAGCCGATCGAGGATTGGCATCACGTCCACGGTGTGCCACAGCCTGTGGGGACCCTTCCCATGGCAATATTAGGAAATGAATACGGGAAATGGAAGAATAGGTACCATATAACACCAGGGATAAACTAGTAAGCAAGGTCTTTAATGAAAAAAAAAAAGCACGTTTTGGAATTTTCTAACTGCTGCAGTGCATGATGGGTATGATATTTGGAGGCCACTTAAATTTCATCATCTGCAACTGCTGCAACTGGCGTTGGCAGGTCCTTAGTGTAAATTTCTAAGGGGATGAGGGCTGGAATGATCCATTTTTTGCCCCAGGGCCCGGTGTACAGTAGTTCTGCCATTGAACAGCGAGACTGGTGATCATGTCTGACAGATTTGCCTGACAATTCCCAGCAGTTTGTCCATCTTCAAAGTCGACATGCTAGTTAATTCCCCTGACAGTTCTGACAGGAAATCACGATCCGGATTCTACGAATCCTTATGGAACTTCTTCATACGCAAGTCGCGATCCTGAGATAAGGGGATTTAAACAAATGAAACCAGCTATGTTTGCTTGCGGAGCATTATTGCAGCATCAAATGTAAATATTTCTAAGTTGGTGGCGGTAGCGTTAATTCAGATGCCATTAAATCCAAATCAGTCTGGTGTTTGACGCTTCTGATCTTAGCCTTTGAATCTTACTTTGCCACAAGTACGTCGGGGAGATAAGATCTTGCCCTCTCCGCTACTTCCACAACGTCAGAGTTATTAATGGCACATTGAAGTGCCATTGTCTCAAACGCCCGGCTAGCAGATAATGAATCAATCTCCCCCAAAAGTGCTTATGCTGCCAAATCACAGCTAGGCTGGGGCTCTGGGGTAGGGCTTGTTGGCGGGTAGGAGTGAGCGAAGCTTCCATTAGACGCTTATCGGGACCAAATTTCCATTACTTCTAAGGCTTATTGATTAAACGAGAGCTGAGATTTTGATCACCACTCCTTAAAGTGCGTCGTGGGGACGCGGCTGTCCGCGCGCGGCCCACTGTAGGTCATCACGGCTCAGCATCGATTTCTCATCCACCCTCTCATTTGCATGGACAGACGGGTTAAAGTCTTTATTGGCCCCTCTGTCAAAATCATTCTATAAATGAACGTAACCGTTGGCAGCTAGAGATGTCAGGCTGGCTCTGATGGGATTATTACCTTTTTAATACAATATGAATGATGCCTCATTGCTTTAAACATAGAATCTAGCCGTCTAATCAGCCTAAGGATTTTTAGCTTGTTCTGCAGTGCAGCAATGTTTTACACGCAAGTTAAGCTGAGGTGGTTAAGAATAGGTGTTAGTACTTGAATTGCTATTCTCAGTTATGTAGACTCGTGTTGCTTTAGCGGATTTTAGCAGTCGTTCGCAGACCTGAAATCTCTGTTGCTGTGTAATAATTTTATGCATATATAAACACCATTCTACTCATGGTGCTTGTATTATGTATGTGCTTGTGTATACACACTGTGTTCGTTAATATATCATGATATAATGAAGAAGCATGTGCTAGCGGCTGCTCTCCGTTGCTGAATTATTGATCGGGACCTGGCGTCAGCAGAGACCAGCGTTCCCCCTGGTCTGTATTATAGCCCTAACGTGGATTTTCTCTGTAGCACCTTCTGATTAACAGACACCTTTTGTCCAAAACTAGTCGCGGCGCTTCATGCATGTAATCTGTTAATATAGCTGGGTATTCCACACATGATCGCGGCGCTTCCTTCTGGTGTCCTGTTTGTTGCCTAGCAGTATGCTGAATAGTACCGATGTTTTACCTACAGAAATAAAGCTGGTTAATATGTTTTATTTACACCTGTATAATAAAGCAGTCGGTGATCTTCGTAACTCGTGGGAGTTTTACTTACACAAAAATGTTCAGAGGACAAAAGGAAAAATGATTGGTTCATAGAGGTAACCAATCAGATTGTACAGGAGGTGGATCCAAGTAATTAGAGGAGGTGAGACCAACCAATCAGATGTCTTGGTCCCGCCTCCTCTTTTCCCATGAGAATGTTGCTACTACATGTTTTTCCAAACTCCAGCTAATTTTCACATACTGTACAGGTAGTGGTGAGTTTTCAATGTTCCTTTGTCAGCGAATAAGTAAATAGGAAGAATAAAGATGAATTGTGTGTCCAGCGCATCAGCAACTGTAGGTGCGACATGAAGTGGAAAATAAAGCTTAAAAACACATTTGCCATCAGTCATGGACTTAGAAACAGAAAAGCACCAATTAACGTCACATTTTATTTTTCCACCTGTGGAGGTGAATAGTAACAATAGTAAAAATTTCAACTGGAAAATAACATAATATTCTTGGTGGGCATTCTGAATAAGTATATTAAAAGTTGCTGTGTGTTAACGATTCATTCTTATTGTGTGGTAATTCAGATATGAAGAGGGACATGAGAATGACCAAATATTGTATCTGTGGTCAAGGTTGTAACTTTGGGTTGAAGGGGGGTGAGGTCTCCACCCATTTAAGGGGGTCCAGGGGGTTGTATTGGCTGGTTTTTACTGGGCTGTGAGTCTGAATTAAGGTACCAGGAAAACCTGTCCGCAGCCCCAGGGGGCTCCGTGAGTGGGGGAAAGTTTGATGGACCTTAAAACCTTAAAAAGAACTCCATTGGTCTGGGTTGGGGGGGGGGGCAATATGATATGCTTTCATGGGGGCCAGATTGTCTAGCAGCACTGGGGCACTGCTCTGTGCCATGGGCACATTTTAAAGGCTAACTGGGCTTTGACTCTGAAGTGTCATGTGGATTCTGTTGAGAGCAAACTTCTTAGATAAGTTGCCCAGGTTCAGAATTTCTGGCTATGGGTTGACCTTTATGTACATATTTCAGCGTTCGTAAATCGTCCCGTGTTAAACCTGATCTGTCTGCTTTCTACCGAGGACCCCTGTGGTCAGACGTTACTGCGTGGGATTTGTATGCCGTGTGGGTTTGCATTTACGCCACGCCTCTGTGATTGTCTCTCCGGGGTCATTCTATTTTTATTAATCACCACAGTAACACTTGCTGTGGGAAGGAAGCCAGTGACAGTCTGTTTGGAGTCCGACCCTTCCTTCTGTCCATCTCGGTTTGATGGATCGTGACAGGCTGATGAGGTAAAGCCTTATTAATTCGCAAACAACCACATATCAGCATTTTTCATTCTCCTCACTCTTTCCAGACAAAAGTTACCCAAACTGCGGTACAGATTTTTTTTTTACTATGTTTATGAACATGGGAATTTATTTTACAGAAATGTTCCCATCTCAGTCCGTAAAGTGCAAGTCCACTTATAACAGGCTGCATTAGATTAGTGAGACGCTTGCCGGAAGCAAAACCATACCACAGTTGATTCGATATTTTAATACCGCAAACGAATAGTGATGCATTATTGCAGGAAAACAGCATCAATCCTTTTGCAACCTCATGCATTTCTCAGTAAAATGCCACATAAAGCAGCCCCCGACCCCATTTATGCCCCCCAGTCAAATCTATGCTGCTGCACTTTTTATACTCTCAGAAAGTATTGACACGGCTCTTTGACTAATTGTTTTCAATTTATCTTCCTGTCAGCTGACTTCCCATAACTTCCCATGCGTGTTGCTCTTCCGCAGGATGGGAATGAGTCGTCTTTATTTTAAATTGACGGCCGCACCCTAAGAATTCACCAGCCGGCCCTCCTCAAAGCCAAATCTACTGGTTGAAAATTCCTCACTTCTTAAGGGCTTCTCAAGCAAATCGTTTTCTTCATCTGCCTTTAAAAAGGATAGTTGAGGTCTAGTTACAGAAGATTTTTCTGCATTTATTTTTGTTGTTACAGATTAGGCAGGAAAATGCGTTCAGCTGCTCTGTTGTATCACTGATGTATTTATAGACTGTGATGTTAAGTTTGTACCATTTTACATGATAAATTATTAACATTGCTTCATAGGGTTCAAAATTATCCCCAGCTCAGCACGTGCAGTTTACATGATGGTATGTTTCTGCAAAGCACTGCAGTATTCTCCTATAATCCAGTGCAGTGCCGTTTAGATATTAATTCACCTTTTGCTTAGGTACTGTGTGGGTATTCTGCAACATATTAGTGTACTATAGTGGATGTACCAAGTGCATTATGGGATCCAGAGCAGCTACTTTAATCGTAACCTATAGTCACAAAGAAATGTTAATGCTGAGGTCTCCTAAGTTCAGCTCTGCTTTCTACCACCCATCGAATGTGGTAATACTCATCAGTTACATTATCCGCACATGATTATGGATAATGGTTAATATCCTTGTTATGATAATGGAATGAATAATTAATGGTCTCATCACAATTAGCACATAGTAAAATGGGAACGTGAAGCATATAACGACTTGCTGCGATATCGCATCTTTCATCCAAAGGTTCGTATGCAGCGTAGAATCTATTAACACTCCTTTCAGCTGTATATTTACCGAGGCAATTAATACCAAGTGACTTTTCTCAGACGCGAGAACAAGTTACCCATCTGGGATTTGCAGCTCCTTAAACACGGGCCCAGCTGTGTCTTAAACTCTTTATTTAATTTTTTAAGTCCAATGTGCAATTTCCGCATCAA
Source organism: Stomatorhinus walkeri (assembly GCA_026784285.1). Classification (NCBI taxonomy): domain Eukaryota; kingdom Metazoa; phylum Chordata; class Actinopteri; order Osteoglossiformes; family Mormyridae; genus Stomatorhinus; species Stomatorhinus walkeri. Next base: position 4,130,925 of record JAODUD010000048.1, on the reverse strand, counting down.
GTAGATTGATGCATGTCCTGCGGATTCCGGATAGGTCGGTCTGGATGATCGCATTCAAAGTCTATCAGAGGTTATAGGGCAAATCTTTCTTTCTAGAAGAGCCCAAGTGCTTAAAACATCACTGTGTGTACTACAGTGTATATTGCTGGAATGGATGTGTCTGTGAGTAAAGCACCAATCCTATTCCCTGGAACAAACATGGTCTTATAAAACCGATTTGTTCAAATTCTGACTTGTGGTGACAAAACTGCGTCAGAGTGAAACAAGACCGGCTATGTTTCAGCTGCTCATCGGTCGTACAAAATAATACTTGCGTTACGGCATATTGGACATTGATTCGATTTTTCTATAGTCGTGTTCCGAATGTGTGGTGCTGATTCTCTCTCCCGTTGGATTTTCTGAGTCAGAACCCACGGGCCTGATTCGCCCTTGCCGTGTCCTAATCCAGGTGATTGTCATGCCCCCACAGTCAGAGCCAAATAAGGTAATAAGATTTCATCACCCGATCATAGCCGCTCAAAAACAGAGCATGTGCGCCCCCCCCTCCCTTAGGGAGCTTGTCACATGCATTTATAGTAACAAGGGAGCATAATATGTAAAGTTTGCATCTGAGATCCAGAAGACTACGGCATGAATGCAGACATTTGGCTTTGTTCTGGGAATGACTGTGAGACCGACCTTTAATTTCATGTAACAAGATATTGTGCATTTTTTTATTCCACTCCATGTTTATTTGAATAAAGATGGGGGATTAAAGGGACGGGGTCAGCCGGGGTGACATCAGCGACTTCTCTTAGAATAAATGTTAGAATGAAGACTGCTCTGTGTCTTTCGGGGGCCATTCTTAAATGGGCTGCGGTAAATTGATTTGCCATAATCGGGAGTGGTAGCCTTTGACTCCTCATTCCATTACGGAAGGTTGGACTCATGCCAAAAAATACTGGGTTTGATGTGATGGTCCCTGTTAAGGATGAGATACCACTGATTTTCTTCTTTGATCCAGTACCAAGTAATACCAAGGTTGGTGTCCTGATACCAGTACCTAAACCGGTATTGTGGAGGTCCAGAAAGTAAAAATACAGACCAGTGTTTTGTTTCAATCAACCGTGTGACTGCTCTGTGATTATACTCTTTATACTCATACTTATACTAGTCTGGAATTGTACTTTCTGAACTTGACCTTTCCACGTCTTTCCCCTGGTATTTTGTGTCCCTGAAAGTCTTACCCTCTGTCCCCCCCCTTATGGGCAGGTCCGACTGGTGATGTCCTACTCTCTACAATAATATAAACATTTAAATTATCTTTGATGTTTTAACGTTAAAATGGATTCTTAAAATGAAACACTTGCATCAAAACAATCAAAATTTCGGCAATGATCCATACGTCCTTAGCCCCCCCATCTGACTTACAATTTTTCTTGACTACCTGTGTGCGTTTATTTACTTATGTGTGAAGCCTTAAACTAACTTTTTCATTTCATTTGGAGCTTTTATTTGTTGGAGGATGTCCGGTTGCTTGGATGAGACATTAATCACTGGCACCCCCTCTTTACAGACTTTCCTTAGTGGGGAAGTATGTAGGACAGAGACAGTCCAGATCAAACAGGATCTTTTGTTGCGGCTGAAATGTCGGCTTGGAGCCAACTGGTTGTGTTATGGACCCAGCTTTTGATGTGAAGTTCAGCCAGCAGGATTAGTCACAATCTGTTCCACCTGCATCCACCCCCCCACACACGCACTTCTGACCTGGAAACTTCATCTCCCTTGTGGAAAAAGTTTTCGTCTTGTCTTCAATTCACGATGGCATCACTCCCCAAAAGCAAAACACGGTGACTGCGTTGACACAGAGACTGGTGGGTGAAAAGTGGAGTTTTCACCTTGGTTTTGGTGTCGATTCGGTAGCTACTGTAATTTCTACACTCTCCAAGCATAGTCAAACTAAGATATTTTACCATGAGACAAAGCAGAGCCCCAGACCTGATTTCCATCATAGTTCAGTTTCGATTAAAATATGCAGTTACAATGTTTTGCCTTTGTGTGGCAGCACTGTTCAAGTAGGTCCATATACACCCAATTATGGATGAAAAAAATTGCTTATATATATTGACTGCTGTTGCTCCTTTTATAGTTTTGATTTCAGCATATATTAACGGTAATAAGGCCCCGCAAAATGTCCCCCGTCCTCTGCATCCGGGGATATGGTACAAACTCACAATGACCCTGTATTAAATAAGCAGTATTGAAGATTAATACTCAATTAATGTATATTTGCAATACCTTGCCTTTCTGGATGTTGCCTTTGTAGCAAAGCCAGGAAACCTGAAATCATTAAAAATGGACACTTTCTGAAATTAAACAGTTGGTAATATTGCACTGGGAAATGATTTTTTTTCAAGGTCTAAGTTTCTGGAATTAAGTCACAATTTGAAATGTGCCTTTTGAGTAGGGGGGTCGCGCTGAATAATTATCTTAAGCTTAGACATTCCGTAATGTCATTTAGTGATGTATTTTAATGGAGTGGGGGTTGGGATCTTATTATATGGTAATGAAAACCTGCTTATTTTTTATACATTTATGACCTTGAGACTGTTATGCTTGATTTCAGGTAATGCAGAAAATTTAAATATTTATTTCCCGAAATAAACTAAAATTAAAAACGGGACAGTGCCATTATGTGATTAATGCCCCCAAAACTGTAGCCAACACTGGTGGAAAAACAAGAGATTAAACTCAGGTAAGCCCTCCAATGAAAACCCTCGAAGCAAGCCTGGTCTATGCTAATGAGTTCCTCTTGGCGTGTTTAAATACGATTATTATGTCGCTTAAAAGTTACATTTTTAAAAGTCAAAGGTAATCAAATAATTACACTGAAGTTTTTGTGTTCTGTTGTATTTAAGGCTTGTTTGCTGTCTGTCTTCGAGTGGTGTTGGGTGATCTGTCCTTATTTTGAAATGAAATGTGCTGGCATGTTTTGCATATTCCATCTCGCTCTTCTTGAGAGCAAAGCTTCGGAGTTTAAGTGCTGGGTCAGCCGCCCGTACGGTTTGCCTGAAGCTTGCTCAAGGGCCCGTCAGTGATGCTCTGTTGAGCATGGGATTTGAACCAGGCATACCTCTCAAAGATACACACACCACCACCAGATACACAAACCCACAGACAGCATTGTGGTTTGAGGAGACCCTTGAGAAACTCACATGTGAACCCAAACGCTGCTTCAGGGATCTTCTCAAGAAGGAGTGCCCTCTTAATACCCGGTGACCTTCGTTGATGTTTAGACATCAAGACGCCACCAGTTAAAATAAACGACTACCTCAAGACTTTTAATTCAAGTAGTTTTTTGGAGGCTTTAGGTAATTGGAATAAACTGAAGGCTTAAGGAAGATTCACTTGCAACTTAATTTGTAATGTATGATCATTCAGCTACGGACAGTAATTACTTGCCATAAAGGTGATGCTTCGGAAAACAGGTTGCTCGAGAGAAACACAACTGGCCTAGTCGGAAATATAACGACTGTTTATGGAGTTCGGAATTACAGAATTCTATATTGTTTACCCAAGCTATTTTTACTGCAGAACACGTACTGAGTGCTGCTGCACTACTGCCAAGTCCCTGTTGCTCGGAGCAACAGACGAGCTGTTCAGCCAGAGAAGAAAATTATCTGTTTTTATTTTTTTTTTTAACATGGAACAGAGTGGGTCTCACATCTCTGAAGACACGTGAAAGAAAACGCTTCTCAAGATGTGGCAGAAGAGCTGGTTATTGTAATAATCACCGGCAAAAGGCAATTCCAGTCCTGCCCATCGCAATCTAGGGCAGCTTTTTAAGGGCCTGCACTGGGTGCTAGAAAACATTGCAATAGGATTCACAAAAGTTCTGGACAAATGTATTGAATGCTATATGTTTATTTTACACATTTAGTGGTCCAGTATAATAGCAATATGAGATGTTCGGCACATATGAGGCACAAATTGATTTCTTATTTCACATTCACAGCCAGTCTTTTCAGATTTTTTGAGTAATGGTTGAGTAACGTTTCCTTTCAGTTGATCACATGGAACCTTCATTGACTTTAAAAAGCACTGTCAGGCATATTGAGGTTCTTGATTGTCTCATAATTTATTCCTTTTCAAAATTCTAAGAAGCCTGTAAGTTAAAGGTGGCTTTTGACTCTGCAAAAAAATAAAAAAATAAAAATCAGCATTACCTTACCCCTCGCCTCCCCCCGCCCCCAGGCAAACTAGTTTCCATTAGTTTGCGGCTTCATTCTTAAACCGTTAAATTGTCATCATGGATGACCTCATCACGGATGACCTCATCAGCACCCCTCCGGCATCCCTGCACTTGGAATGTGTCTTGTTCTCCCCTTGAGACTAAAGAGATTCTGTGCTTTAACTTGTCATGTTCCAGTAGCTATGGCAGTACAGGAATTCTGCTGGTTCTTTACTGCGATGGACTGAATGCCCTTGAACTGTGGTGACCAGTGGACTATAGTAGAACCTTGTAGGGTTTTATGAATGCTATTGCAGACATGTTCTAGGAGCTCCGTGATGAAGATCTGGAAGGAGCACCTTCTAACCCCACACATAATAGTGGCCATGAAGACCGTGAGCTGCATGCAGGATTAAATCACTCCGAATAGTGTTTCAAGTAACCATTTCTCAAAGCAGTTAATAAATATTTCTTTAAAGGTCTTTTTTTCTTTGAACCCTGGTGCATTTAATACTTTTAGAGTACGTTGCAGTTTGCTAACTTGCTTTTGATCGTCCGGGGTAACTTAAAATTCAGTGCGCAGTGGAGATTTCACGCAGTTCTTCAGCATCACTGGACACACCTGAAAATGCAGTGTTCTGGTCATCGGTCACTGGCACAGCCCGGTTAACACAGCCTACAATGGCAGGTTTGGTTTCATTCAGGGGGCTGGAGCCCTGAGGACCAATCCATGAGGGGCCGATGTGGGTTTTTGGGATGGCCTCTCAGCCAATAATAAAGCAGTGGTTCTCAACTCCAGTCTTGGAGACCCACTGTCATTGGCTGATTGAGAGGCCATCTGCGAAAATCCACACCCACACCGGCCCTCTATGGATGAGGTTCCCCAACCCTGGTTTAGACGGCATTTATAACTAGGCCATAGAAAGAGGCGGGGCCACAGGGGCACTGGCTCCTTCTGAAAGCTGATTGGTCACTAACTAGTTCAAAACATCTCATTGGCTAATGTTTTGATTGCCCCCTCTGTATGAAATATGGCCCCTCTTATGGGTCCCACATTTAAAAAAAAGGTAAAGTAAAGATGACGGGAAATCGCTTGGGGACAGTCCTTGTACTTGGGCTATCAGGAAATATTTGGCAATAATGCAAGCCCTCGCCACCACTTTAGGCTCCTGGTGTTTAATTCCCCCCCCTTACAAGCCTAATCAACCTTTTCCAGTGTAAAGCAGCCTTCAATCTTGTTGAACAGAAGTCGCAGGTTCGACTTCAAAGGAAACTCGCTAATGTGGCGCGCTAAGGACTCCCCCACTTAATCCGACATGGCTCCCTAAATTTTACGGAGCGTTTTGATTTCCAGAAATCCTCTTCCTCTCCAACCCCAAACCCCCACCCCCACCACAACTTATTAAACCGTAGTGACTTATGAAAATAAGACTGCACCTAGTCAACGGGGAATTTCATGTTTGAAAGATTCCTTTTTTTTTTTGCAGGATAGCAGGTGAACTGGCCCAAGTCACAGCAAAGCCTGGAACAATCCGGAATTGGAGAACCGGGCTCTTGGGCTTTGTGCGATTTATTTATTCTGAGTATGGGCTACTCTGCAGTGGATTTGCATTGAGTAGACTCTAGATGTGATACAATCCTCCTACTTCCCTGTGATCCGATAAAACACGGCGACAACAGCTGCACTTATTCCAACTATTATCACGGCATAGGAATAAAGGTCAGCTGCAGGAGAATGCATTGTGTAATGCAGTAATTACAGCCCGAAAAACCATGGAGTAGTACGGTAATGATACGTGATTTGAAACAATTGAGGATCAGTTTCCAGCATCATTTATTCTGCAAAATTAAATAATAATAATAATAATAATCATCAATAGTTTTTTGTAGCAAAACATGCCCCAAATTAAGTGTTTAAAAAACCAAATCGCAACATTCGCATACAAAAAGGCTGGCTATTCAAATTAATGATCAGATTATAAAAATAAATGGATAATATATAGAATAAGCAGTTGATTACCTTAAAATACAGTATATGGATTGGTAGACAGCATGTTGTAAAGGGGTCAATATGGCGTGAAAAAGAATTTTTATCAACCACACTATATTACTTTGATATTACATCATCACTTTATATTCCATGCATTAGAACCATAATGCTATCTGACAAGGGGGAAATTGTATTAGACTGGAGCAAGAGAATTTCCGCATATCTTCCATTTTGAACTCTGCTTCTACAGGCAAGTGTAATTCATTGTAATAACCTTTCATTAAAATGTATGGTTTTAATGATTCTTGAATGTCTTGGTATGCTTACAGACTTCTCTGAGCAGAGGAACAAGCCAGACACCCATATGTCAATCGAGCCTTTTCAGAAGAGCCAATGAAATGGAAGGAAGTGCCGTTCAAATGACCAATCAAAAAGCACATAGCTGTGACGTCACAATACAGACGGGGCATCTCAACTAAGTTTTTCAGGGTCTTCTGTATATATAAAGGCCGCACTGTGTTTGGAACAAATAAGGCAGAAAAGATGAAAGTTCACACAAACACTTTGTTTTTTTTTAAGCGCTTGAGTAGACGAGGCTTAACTTCCAACCCATAAAACTATCAATGAAATGAACTGGTCAGTTGCCTTATAATTTTGTGACTAATCCTATAGCAAACTTGTCTACCAAAATTAATTTTGTTATGGCGGTATTGCATGGCTACCCCCCCCCCCTGCAGATCTTAGGTGCGGCCCGAATTTAACACACTTGATATAAATAATCAGACCCTTCAGTACCACCTCAGTATCAGATCCAGCTATGTTAAGACAGAACCTGATCATCTGTGTCAGGTGTGTTAAATTAGGGCCCTGCCTGAACGCTGTTGGGTGATGCCTGAACATTTCATCCCGATTCTGCCGGGTCTGATTACCTCCTGTATGTTTAACACCGATGGAGTGTTTGTCCTTTAGACACACGCTTGTCCAGACCCCTCCCCCATTAACCCCACCCGCAGGCTGATGTGATGCGCTATCCGTCGTCCACATCACCCCACTGCAGCTGCATCGGTCACAGCCGCTGGCTTCCGGGGAGAGGCGAGCGATGTGAGCTCTCCGCGTCGACAGATTGGCTGGCATTGCATGGCAGGCAGACAGAACTCGCTCTCTAGGGACGCGTCCTAATGGTTTCTACTCCACTCCATAGGCAGGGGGGGAACAAAAAGGAGCCATCAGTCCCTCGGAACCATTGTGGACATTTTGTCTGAAATAATTAGTATTTTCATTAGCGACCACAGTTGACGTGCGCCCGTTATTTAGGCTGAAGTAATTGCCCCGCGTATTCGAGCGCTTTGTCGCCGACACCCTTCTTAGGGTAAACGTTTCAAATGTCAAGATTCCAGGCTGTCCTCTCTGCCTGGCAGCGTCCCCTTCCAAGAAAGCCAAAGAAGGCAGATATGAACATTCCTAGCGCTGACGCGACTCGTTGGCTCCTTCCCTCTGACTCGCCCTATAACTTCTGCGGCAGAGTATCGGACGGGCATTTTTTTTTTTGTACTTTTTGCACCTGTTAAAAATGGCACCGGCCCCCTGTCTGTAATTCTCCTATCTGCTTTCATAATTTATATCTTGGTCAAATCCCTGGTTAACAGATGCTATGTTTAAAGAAGCTCCTGGTTGATATTCCTGTCTGTGAAGCTAAAACTGGTGAATGTTAAATAATACACACATAGAGCGAGTTTAATTTTTTAACGTACCCTCAAATGGAAGGTTGTTGAAGTGGGAATGAAGTACGATCTCTATAATATTTCAGAACATAAAACTCATATTTAAAACTTGCCAAAAATCATTTATAAATACTAAATATTATAATCATTTAAATATTAAATGACTTATTTAACAAATGTATTATTTTTTAATTGGATACTTTAACACCAAAAAACATTCGAAAATATCCATATGCTTTTGACGTACGCTTACTATCTGCCTTGCTTATACGACAAAATATTTTAATATACTGTAACATGTGATGTGATTGTGGCTTCCTGTTCCTCAGCGGGGGAGGGGGGGGGGGGTAATCCCCGTGTTAATTCAGCCTAACTCCTCATCTTCAATCAAGTGACTGTGAGTGTGAAAATGTCCCATTCGGTCGCTGACTCCTCGCTTCCCTGATAACGCTAATGTGGCCGTTGTCATTAAAAAGGCATCAATTTTAAAAGCAGCTGCTGTAACCTTCTGTATAACCTCCCCCCCCCCCCAAAAAAAAAAATATGGTGGCTTTGCTATACAACTTAATTTAATGCCTTAGAAAACATCCATATTCTCTTTTTGCCCACAAAAAAACAAACTGTTTTATTTACATATTTCTATCTAGTTTAAATGGGTTGTTATTAATGTCCCTGCTTTAGCCCTTTGTTTGCCCGTGTGCCCTGAAACTAGACGGATTACGGAAACGTGTTGCATGGATACGTAAACTAGAAGGACAGGGAATATCAAATCAAATCACTTTTAATGTCACGTCACTTGTCACCAGTACACAGATACTACACGTCAGTGAATTGCGTGCGTGCAAAGCCTCTCGAAGCAGCCGTACTAACACACGAATTAACAATCAAAATATGTATAAATATATAAACAAAAAAAAGGCTGTCTAGGCCAAACCAGGATGCCAGACCTCTCGCCCCTTCATCGGCATTAATGCGTTCCTGGAGCCCGGGTTCATGGCGCCTGAGGCGAGATGAATGGTGAGTTTCCAAACAATGGATCCGTGTTGCAAAACTTGAAGTCTGGAAAACAGCTACAGTTTGCGTTAAGTAAGGCATGCTGTTTTCGAAGCTTTGTACATTTAAGATAGTTCTCGTTATCCAAGTAGCGTCAGAGTGTCTTAAGATAATCATGCCAACAATGTCGTCAAAATTATTTGAATTCACTTGTCCGTTTAGAAATGAAACGCAAGCCGTATGGCTGCAAAATGACTGTGCAGACATCTGTCAACTGCATGATAATATGAATCAATATTAAGCACAGCTGACTCCTTTGGTTGATAGGGTTTGTTTGATGCAGTTCTAGTGTCTGCCACTAGAGGCTCCCTCACATAATATAACATCTGCTGTAGCTGTTCTTCAAATCCACATCAGCTTAATGATGATGGCCTTTGTAAAACACGGGAGACCCGTTACAAATAAAAAAAAGTTCAGAGTCCTACATGGGTTAAGTCAGAGTAGCTGTCACACTCTGCTTAGTCTGGGAGGACGGTCTTCTCTAATAAAATCCTGGACAATGGGATTTTTGTTTTTCACAATGCTTGGATTTACTCAGCTTTAAGGGATATTGAGTCCCTTTTAAATCATTTTAACCACCTCCCGGAAGCTCCTTGGGAGACTTTGCTGGAACAGGTGTGCTACCTGAAATAATATGAACCACTTTAAGCACACAGTGGGGCTTCTTTCAACATATCGCTTCCAGGATTCCTACATCTGGTTGCTCGCCATCCACTCTCTAAAGCTCCACAGAGAAGGAGATGAACACCTCGATTCCCAGCCCAGTATCCATGGATCCTGGCATATTCGACTTGAACGTACTGAGTGTGAGTACTGAGTATGAGTACTGAGTACGAATCCTTGACTCACATGCCTTCTGGGATAAACCTTAGGA
>JAODUD010000048.1:4100431-4116923 GCA_026784285.1 Stomatorhinus walkeri | reverse complement strand
TCTTTAAATTTCCATTCGGTACGAGGAATCATCCACTTAATCGATCGATTGATCGTTCGATCCATCCATGCATCCATCCATCCATTCTTTAGCTTTCCGAGCAAACATAGCGTGTGTAGCTGAGAGCTCAGGGACCATCAACAAAATACCAGAACTGGTTTTATCTTAATTTAAACCATATTTCAACCAGAATACTCCGATTTCCCAGGGCGACTCCGAACTCTGCATATCTGAGCCAGGAGGGACCCTACAATCTTGGAGGTGTAAGTCTAATAATTCCCAGCATGCATTGCCACGGTAGGGTGTTTTTACAAACCGAGGAAGCGCGAGTTAATTTATGAAACACTTCATCTTAATGGGCTAACATCACGCGTGTTATGACATGCGGCATATAGATCGCTGGCTATGACAGAAGTGTTGAAGAAACCGTAGCTGAAATTGTTCGCAGTAATGGTGCGGCGCTCCAGAGTGTGTCAGCAGGGCCTGACTCCTGTGTCCTTCCTGACACCAGTCTTGCCCCCTCCCCACCACACAAAAGGCAGCAGTTAATAAGCCCATCTGTCTTTGCCAAGGAAACATTAGTCCTAACAGTCAGGGGCTTGGGGCTGGCGATGTGTACGGGGCCTATATCTTTCTTTATTTAGGTGGCTATAGATGGCCTGTCTGCTCACTGGAAAAGCAACGCTGTCCTTTTCTGACGATCCTGCTTCTTTTCTCCCCTGGCGAATTTGTTTCATTTCGCACGTTCCCCTGCAGAACATTCAGGGGAACCGTTGGGAAGAAAGGGGCACAGGAGTGCAATTTGGATCAGCCTAGGGGGGGGTTAGCGGATAGTCGGGTTCTGCACTAGAGACTGGCAGCCGGCAAAGAAACAGCGTTATTTTTGGACAGGCGTGTCGTGAGGTTAAGGAGGCGGCCCTGAAACCAGAAAGGTTGCTGGACAATTCAAGTCAAAATTTTATATATATATATCCGCACGCCACTGTTCAGATGATCTGCAGAGGTGACTCCTTACACATCATTTTGCTTTGAAACAGTTTTAGCTTTTGAAGTCTTCAGCTTTGTGAAATTGTCAGGCACCTTTCTTCTTTTTGCTTTTAAGACAACGTGAAGTATCAACAGATGCTAATAACTTTATCAATGAAAACCGCCTGGAAATCCTAGCCTGAAACTTTATATAATAAAACAGTAATCACTTTCTAGGAATATAACATTTAGATACACACACACATATATATGCATATATTATATCATTAACGCTATCAGCACAAAATTAAGGTATGTATGTAATCAGGTTAGGCCTGGATATATAATTTAGCGCTTCATGCAATTCTGCTCCTAATAGGCCTACACAACATGAATAAAACATGACGTTAAGTGAAGGATTACGTACGCGGCGAATCCGTAATGTGACACGCTTTAATTGTGACAGCTGAAAATGTATTGCCGAGGCATTTCAGCGATGCTGCATGTTTCTGCATTCCTGATGGATGGAATGCATGATTTTTAAAAATTTTTAGTTTGGACATTTATATTTCTGAAATGAAAACAAATGACTGTTTATTTCAGCGTCCTGTCATTTATTTAAGTTATTAAAATAGATCATGTACGCAGCATCATTGATTTTGCTGCCCCCACTCGACCCCCTTCCACTCCCTCCCGATGATGCAGTTGGGGTCTAAGAGGACTTCTGATTCACAATGATCAAAATTGTGCTTTCTCACCCTTGGGCTTCGTCCACTGCTGGAAAATGTGACAAAATAAATGCATAATTCCTTATTTTGGTTAATTAAGTAAGTATGATGTAAGATGTTCCATCAAGTTGCCTGATAATTGTGCGTCTGCTCCCTCCAATATTAATGACGCATGCATTGCCACGAGGTTCATCGTGCTACAGCTGAAAGCTCTCCTCTTCCACGGAAAATGAATCTTTGCAAAACAGCTGGAAACTATCGACCAACAGATTCAAATCGCTTGCAAAACTTAAAAGAAAATATTGTGCACTTCATTACCAAAACTCCTACGTCCTCCTACAGTCTTTACACTTGGGCGATCAGATCAGTAAGCCGCTGAGTCCCATGGCCATTTGCACTTTTGCCTATCGTGCGTCTCCAAGGTGTCCGTTTGACTACTTGTGCCTGGATTTTGTTACTGCCTCGCTGGTCAATCCTATACATGGTCAATCCTATAGATGACATAGACAACTTCTGAGGGGCCACCAACTTGTCAGCGAATTTCACTTTATGTCAGTCAGGGGGCGCCAGTCATTGTTAAGTCCTTGTAGGGGACACATCAGGACGGATAAGCCTTTACACTACAAAAGATGCGTGGTCACATGCGTCCCAGGCGACCTTGGCAAGTGGTTTGAGTGACTGAATCACAATTCATTGTTTCATTAGTCTTCAGTGTTGTTTGCTTGCGATCTGACCGTCCAAGATGCATTTTAAAAATAAATGTAAACAGGGTCTTAACTGCCCATAATGTTTAATTCTATGCATGTGCCCTGAGATGGACAGGGTGCCCCCCCGCCTCCTGCCCTGTGATGGACTGGCATCCCGTACAGGGTGCCCCCCCCGCCTCGTGTCCTGTGACAGACTGGCATCCCATACAGGGTGACCCCCGCCTCGTGTCCTGTGATGGACTGGCATCCCGTACAGGGTGCCCCCCCGCCTCGTGTCCTCTGATGGACTGGCATCCCATACAGGGTGCCCCCCAGCCTCGTGCCCTGTGATTGGGATAGATCCAATGTTCCTGGGACCCTAGCAGTGGTGGAAGATGACTGTAGAAAAGGTTGAACGTGTAGGCTATGAGGTTCACGCAATGCTGGACAGTAAGTACTTTTAAAAGAAATTCAAGGGCAATCTCACCTCCCCGCTGGAGTCTCCGAGCAGTCAATAGGACACAGTGAGCACTGGCTAATTGAGAGGTAGCAAACAGGGCTGTGCGGCTCTGACGGGTCACCCGCTCATGTACAGTGAAGTGTAAAGAGTCACATATTGACTGTCCTTATTGGTCACTTGGTTTTGGTCATTGTGGCAGTGGTGTCTATGACGATACAATGCGGGGTGGATTCTCTTTTTCTTATCGAGGAAAGCTGTGGCCTGCAATATGGCCAACAAGCATTCTGGGCTTCTGACGGACTGGTCCTATTGACATCTGATCTGCTATTCAGGCCTTGGACGGTGGGTGAACTGAGCATGGAACGGGACAAGAGGAGGCAAAATGGATGTGATTGAGCAGGTCTCTGCCTCCATCAAATCAAAACCCGCCCCCCCCCCCGGATCACAAAAAACAAGACTGAGGCTATTTTAGGCATAAAATGAGAAGAGCCGGTATACTGGAAAAGGCCATAGTGCATAGAAACGTTTAAGGGAGGCAGGAGAGGATCTAAGACAAGCTGGATAAACTCAATCATTAGGAAACCAAACAGAAGACGGAACATTCTGCGGAATTGAGGTCTGCATCTCCATATTGACGGTGAGGCACCTATTAATAACAATAGACTTATGTAATATACAACCATTTCCAACAAAGCTGGGGTGCTGTGTGAAATGTAAAACACAGAACACAATGATTTACAAATCATATAAAACTGAATTTAATTGAAAATAGAGGACAGCATGTCAGATGTGGAAACGGAGAAATTGTTATAGTTTCATGACAGATATATGCTTGATTTGAATTTGATGCCAGCAACATGTTTAAAAAAAGTTGAGACTGGGGTAATAAAAGACTGGAAAAGTAGATTAGTATATTAGTAGATTAATTGGCAACAGGTCAGTAAGATGATTGCGTATATTATTTGCATTTTACACAGCGTTCCTACTTTTTTGGATATGGGATTCAATCCCCCGAAACAGCTTATACCAAGTTGTTGGATGAGTATTAAACTTGGACTAGATACTACCAGTCTGATAAGTTCCAATTCCATATTGCATCAGGGTGATTGTAAGTTTCCAATCTGTTCTTGGTTGAATCCAGCATCCATAAGGGGTTGCTGTACTCTGAACCTCTCTCACCTGCTTCTGAAACGTCTAATCACCAGAACAGCTCATTGTTCATACTTAGATATGTATATATTCCATGCAAATGCCCCAATGGTGAACGCAAGTTACGTAAAAATCAGGCACAGTTTGTTCTTTCCAAATACTACTTCCACACTCATACGAGTCCAGCCAAGAAAGTCATCTGATACACCCTCAAGCGGTTTTAGCAGGCAAAATTTTAAATGTAAAAGCACGATGAATTTTGTGCTTAAAGGGCACGTCTGTGGAGAAAAAGTGAAAATTAAAAGGAAAACAAGGTGTGCTTATGAGGGTAAGGTAGCTAAATTCCACAAATAAAATCCTGCACCGTGGAAGCTCAGGTCCGTGCAAATCAGGCCTGGGGGGGAGCAGGCAGAGGGGAGATTTGCCGTCCACCTTGTGGGTTTTTTGCTGACGTAAAATGGGGCTCCTCGGAGACCTAAAATTCACCCCCCCCCCCCCTGGCTTCAGGCTGATCCCCCCGTGACCCAGTTGGGCGGACTGGCTAGAATCGAGAAAGCTACTCACCGGACGCGGAAAATCTGAGGTACAATCTGAACAGGGAGGCGACGGGGTAGAAGGATGATTCCCCCCCCCCCATCCAGCAGGGCTGGAGGATGCGATAAGTGAGCGACGAGGTCTGCGTGTCACCCTCTGATGTGCTGGCACTGTGCTCTGCTCGGGACGCGATTATCTCACCTGTCAGCTGCTTGTCTGATAGCCAGCCTGACTGCCGCGCTTTGATAGAGCTAAGATGGCTTCGGCCAAGAGGAGGAGACCAGAGAGACTCCCTCTGGCTCTTCTGACGGGAAGGTTTAACAGAGTAACCACACAGGTAGCCCGAAATCTGCTCATGAAATCCTTAAAAAACGTGCTGTTTAGAGAGGCACCTATTCCCGTGACTCTGTAATTTTTGCAAAACGTCATGCTTGATTTTCTGGGGGGGGGGGGGGAAAAAGTCGACCATAAGCCACAAAGTCACCAAGGCTATGCTGAGAATTTAAGAAAATATCAGGTCAATTAATGTTATAATAACTGGCTCTTGGGCGAAAACACAGTTGTGGCAGAAAGAATTAAGACCTACATTAAAAGGTTTTGACTTTTTAAGAGTCCTATTAGGTTTATCCGGGAGACTGCATGGTAGTTCCCAAACAGACTTCACATTACATCGTTTTTCAAGCTACAACACAAATGCGTTCAACTACAAAAGATCTCCTGTTAGGCGTATATAGTAGCGACTGGGTTCTTGGGTGCGCTCCCAGTAAAAAGCACAGCACATATTTCAGTCCACAGCAAACAAACAAACCTCCACCGCCTGTCGTTAGGAAGCAGGCGGCCCTCGGCTGGCGGTGCGGTGAGTCGAACGAGAAGCGCCGCTTCGTCGTGCCGTGGATTTGATTTCCCCCTCGCCACCGCCGAGCACAGCCAGCTACGGAAGCGTAAAGAGCTCTGTCACTCCCAGCATCACGGCCCATCAATCCTGCCCAAGCCTACCGCCAGAGTTCATCCAGCAGCCAAGCTGTGAGACCGTCGGTAATGGTGCTGGCCGGCCTTATCAGGCTTTGATTATCTTTAATGGTCACCGTACGTCAGGCATGAAATGATGCGGGGCCCAGGTTGGGTTTGGAAAGTCTTATTCCTCCGGTGATAAATAGCAATAAGAAACAGGAAGTGATGTTGCAGTAGCGAGGCTTGGAGGCCCCGAGGTGATACGAACACGAGTATAGCTGATGCCGCGAACACCGGCGGAATGCAAGTAAATTAGCTATTAACACATCAACTCAAGTTAGCCTACGTGGATTGTAACACTACTGCTCATGACTCGCGTCTGCTGACGTTATTTTCTTTCTGCTAAATGTAGCAGTATTATATTGTGCATACAATCGTCTACCAAAAACACAAATGTAACAGGAGAAACAGTATCTATATGATGAAGAATGCTTTGATTTTTACTGTATTTAAGACAATTCAAAGACATATATTAGCTTCATATTATGTATAACAGACTGAGAAGATACTCTCTCACCTTTCATTCGGCATTAGTTTAAAATACTCCCTTGTCTCTCTGTGGGCTTTACTCTGCTGCAATAATAATCCTTTGATTGTATCGTAATTGTCAGCTTAATTGTAGATGCTTCTTAAAAGTTGCTTCAGACCTTAGCCTGTTTGACCTCAGACTGTGTGATTATGCTGCAACAAATTCTTTCTGTTGAATGAATTAAGTCATAAATCAGCTGTGAATTCAACCGCTTTCTTCCATGACCATATAATCAGCGACATCTGAGCCCCGAAAGTGGACATTTTCTATGGAAATTTCTGTTTTTTTTTTTGTCTGTCTGGCATCACACCTGCATCTTGCTTATCAAAACTTTTATTACCTCGGCCGATCAAAAACAAACCCAGAAACCCTGGAGATAAACAGATGCATGTTGCACATGGCAGAATTTCAATAAGCCACTAGAGTAGAACTTTTAGAATTTTCCACCAGACTGTGTAATGGCGCAGATGTGTTTTAATCAGTGTAAAATGCACATCTGAGTGATCCAGGTGGTGCCGCACAAATAACCTGTGAACTCCGACCTCATAAATGAACATTCTTTCAGAGATAGTTAACAGAATTTGTCCGAACAATTGTACTCATGAAATGAGATATACCAAAATCGTTCTAGCATGTCTCACGACCATGACGGGCCGTCGCCGTGCACATCCTCATCGCTCACTGAGGTTAAGTGGAGCGGCGTGCTGCGCAGTTGGTTAAGATGGTCGGCTGAGTGCATTTACCGTTGAGTCCTCGAGCATGACCCTTAACCTTTAATCTCTCCAGGGAGCGTCTGACCCTGCACTCTCAAAAAAAGAGGGAAAAAAAGCGTTGATCGTTAATTTGGGTAAAAGCGTCTGTGAACGATTGAAAAAAATAAAATAAAAAACATGGATACTGCACACGCAAAAACACATGCAGGTCATGGCAAATGTGAAGGAATATTTAGTGGGCCTTTGCATGAAGAATATAGAGGTCACATACACATACACACACACGCACACAGCCACCCGCTCAGACTAGTTTCGAAAGCAATAGCTGCGTGAATAGAATTGGTTGTAGGCGCGGAGCAGATTTCACGGGCCCTGAAAAGCGCGAGACGTATGGTTTATGAAGATGGGAGGGGAGGAGCGGCGGACAGCAGCCAGCCCCGTCATGCGAAAGGGTGGCCAAGCCGAACGTGTGAATTTGGGTCAAGGCGCCAAATATATCTCGCTGCACCGAACTGCAGATGTTCTGCGCCACTCCGAGTCCTCCTTGTCACCCAGGGTGCAGCGTGTCCCACATAATGTCACCGCTCGGATGGTCCGTGGCCGCCGCGGAGGCCACTGGATGGCGTCGGCGCCGATGCTTGGCGGTGCTGATTGCGATGGTCGTAGGGGCTCGTCGGGGTAAGCAAACGGGTGGGGCCTCCCGGGGCGGCGCCGCCGCTGAGCTTCTTACGGTTTTCATTTCGGAAACTCGGCCCGGAATCGCCAGAGGTCCAATTAATAACAGGAACAGGGCTCCGCTTTGAACTTCAAACGGCCCGGGGAATATCCAAATGCACTTTCTTGTTTCCTCGTATGCAAATTCTCGAGGAGGTTAAGAGCCAAAGGAAAAACAGTGTTTCGTAAAACTAATACTGACGTAAGGGTTAGTAACGTCTGGTGAAGGGTCGCGGATTAGCGTTATTAAAATGTCCTCCAGATAAGTCGTGAATTTTCAGATGTCTCTGAACACAATTATTTAAATAAGATATGTAAATGACATTTCAAATAGTTGCTGTATTTCAATTTTTCTATAATGTTTGTATGCCGGGGTGGGGCAGCCGGAGGGTTTTTTTTCCCTCTCTACTTGGGAGTTTTTAGTTCTTCTCTTTCCTCCATTGTTTTCTCTCTCTCTCTCTCATTTTGTCCTAATGATGTTGCAATGTATCACGACACACCCAAATAAAGCACCTTGGGATGACTTTACTGTGAAAGGCAGCATATTAAAATAAATGGACATATTTATGGTCATGTTTACAATGCTCTATGAATGCACGATAATGTGTCATGGGTTCTTGTAGACATGGCATTCATAGAAAGGGTTACCAGCGTTTTTGAATGACGGGGCTTTGAGAAGTTCGACGATGTCGAGGATCTCTTGAGGGGATGCGGGTGGTATTTCTGTAGAACCTCAATTTTTCTGTTTGGGTGGCGGAACCACGTAGGCGCCATTATAAATTCTGGGCAGAATCCGAGACTTGGATGCTGGGTTTGTTCCAGTTGCAGGGCAAATTTATGGTTGAGCAGATTTCCCCTGGTAGCAGCGTGTCTAAGCTGCTTGGGTTCAGTAGCAATTTGACTCAAGCCGTATATATATATCTCTGTGCACTGTTCTGCCTTAAGCCCAGGAAATAACTGTATACGAGGACAAGGATTAATTACCACAGAGTAGTGTCCGGATATCCATCTGGTATCTGCCTCAGGTTAATCCTTTGGCTTCAGACTTTGAGTAGATTTGTAAAAACATCACAAACGAAAGGAGTCTTAGTCTGTTTATGCTTAGTTCTTTGAACTTTGTGTAAGAACAGTTTCACAGTTTACACACTGGGATTCCATTTACACTCACGTGTCGCTCAAATGCCATTCCAACTAAAAATTCCACGGCTAACGCTACTGAATCCAAGCAGTTTTTTTCTTTCATTGCACCTCTAACCCAAAACAAAATCTAAAATTCTTCCTCATGTGCTTCACATAAAAGGGGAATTCCCCCCATTGTGTGAAGGCCTGCAGTTGCAGCTAACGCTAGCTAGCAGGATTACCGTGAGCCTTTGGGTCTATTGCTAGAACGAGTGTGCGTTTTTGTGTTTAATCAGGGTCGCCAACTTTGGTCAGCTGGCTGGAGTGAGATTTTCATCCCGAGACAAGTCGGCGCACACGATCACACGCATTTACAATGTATTACAAGAGTTATATTACCTTTTAAATAGTCTCTTGGGTTTACGAACTACCCCAACGCTTTTAACGTAATTTAGGTTTATAATGGAATAATACAAATTTGCCGTAAAATTTCTTGTGAGAGTCTGATAGCGTGAGTGTCATCCGAGATGCCGGAGACCTGGCAAACCGGGTTTATTGTACCCTACTTTTACATTCGTATCCCACTTTGGTGCCTTCCGCTGTTGCAGTGACGTGCAAACATGCACGCAACACGGTATTTACATTTTTATTTACATTACAGAGACCAGGCTTTGAGGTATAAATAGCCAAATACATGCCGCATGATTATCTGTACCTGTGGAGAAACAGATACTCTGTTACTCTAAATATATAATGTATTATAATATTTAATGTATAAGGGTAACTGTCAAAAGGATTCTTCCATAAGTTCAAAGGCAGAGTGTGTTGTATGCGTTCCAAAAAGCAGAGGTGTCACTTAGCATGTTGACGATATCACTTCATGAACGAATGTCCAAAATATACCTTCCGTTGGCAAAACTTTTTTTTATTTTTTTTTTGTCAAACTCTAAACTCTTCTGTAAAACAGAGAGTCTGGACAGATGTTTGAGACATTAGCATCAATCCTTTTATATGAGCAGATTAAATACCAGCTTCTGTAGCCTGGAGCACAACTGGAAATTGAGGCTTTCTCTGTCACATACACCCTGGCTCTTCTGTCTGTTTAGACAAAAAATGGCTGAACAGGCGCGCATCAGATATATATGTAAGTCTTTCAAGACCTGATTAAGCCCCGGTGTTTCGAAATTATCATGGTTACCGAATAAAAATGAGAATATGTGTTTCTGCAGTATTTAAATGTCAGCTGAAATGACACATCTGTTGCTTAAAGTGTTTGTTATGGTGATGTTTAAGTGCAAATTAGACAAACATTCAAAGCCATTCGCTAATGTGTTTAAAAGCTGCCAAAAGATGGAGTGCTTTCAAGTAAATATCCTCTGTATCATGACCTCACAGCTGCTTCTGTCATTAGAGCATATAACTATATTGGGATTTAAAGGCATTTGTGAAACGAATATCAATGTTTGTTTAAAACTTATTGTATTGTAATATTTGTAGAAATAAGTCACTGATATTCAATAACAGACTCAAAACCATGAGGTGTCTTGGAATCTATCTGCCCGTCCATCCGAATATCTATCTACTCTGCCAATGTCACTTGTTCTTACTAAAGCAAAGTCCCAGGTTCAGCTCTCCGGCTGATTTTAGGTTGCGATTCTTGCTGTCATATAAACACATACTTTTCCGCCCTACAGGGTGTAAATTGGCGGCGATATCTCGGCTGCCCCCCGCGTGTTGCGGCTTCATCCACCGCCTAGTTCCTCGGGTTGCCAGGGGCGGCATTTCATCACTGCGCCGCTCTCCCTCAGAACCCTGAAACGGTCCCAGATTCAGAAAGTACGGAATATGCTACTTGCAGTCACCTTCCAGGTAGCTGCGGTGGATTTTATAGGAAACTACTGAAGGAGAGAATATATTATTAAACATGTTTAAATTAATTGATTCTGTACTGCCTCCTAAATGGTGAATAGGACGAGAGAAAAATGCCGGCTGATTAATTTGGAATCCAGGACTTGAGTAATTGAAATTCTTGCCGCCGTCTAACCTAATGGCCTAAATCTCTAAGCACTTCATCAGGGTCCTTCAGTCGAGCGCTGGCAGTGTGTCTGTGAGTCCTGCATCGTGCCTCTGCTGTCGCCTAACTGTCCAGGAGGACGATGCGAGAAGGCACTGCAAGAACAAATGGCTGTAGCAGGAAGAGCGGCACATGGCATTTGGTCACGTCGCCGGGGACCCGCGAGTCGGGATCAGGGCGAGTCTGGCACAGGAGACTCTGCTCTCTGCATAATTGAAAGGCCCCCACAGCTCCAGCTTGCCTCCGAACTGAGTCTGCCCTCCCCCATCCTTCCCAAGATGAAAGGCCTCCTTTGATAGTACCTCGTGCAATAACCAGGGGATTCTGCCAGCATCATGGACCCCCCCTGCTGAGCAGTGCCCTGGGGGCGCCTGGGTGGGGGGGGGGGGGTCCCACACTTCAAATAGAGTGCTCTTCCAGGGTGTTATGTAATGACACACGTATGTGATGCATTAATCATTTTCAGTCACTCAACATCCATCCATCCATTTTTTGATACTGCTAAATCCTCGGAGCCTATCCCGTGAACAATGGGCCCAGGCAGGAACCAACCATGGGCAGGCGCCAACACACCACACACACAAACACACTATCACAATTACAGGGCAAATCAACCTATCCTGCATGCTTTTCGACCGTGGGAGGAAACCGGAGCCCCCAGCAAAAACCCACGCAAACACGGGGAGAGTGTGTGAGGTCCACGCAGAAAGGGCCGTGATCAAACCCAGAACCTTCCTGCTCTGAGGCAGCAGCCCTGTATCCACTGCACCACCCCGTCATTCAACATTTTTCCTGGAATTCTGTACTATCATTCCCTAAGCATTAAGCACGAAATTCTCTTCGAATTTTGCACTGTTGTTCACTAAGCATTAAACATGGAATTCCCCTGGAGTTCCGCAGCATCATTCACTAAACCGTAAACATGGAATTCTACTGGAATTCTGCACCATCATTCATTAAACATTAAACGTGGAATTCTCCTTAAATTCTGTAGCATCATTGCCACGCTACTCCTCGCTTTACTAATTGTATAAAAATGCCAGCGTCAAATATGCTCTCCTTAAATTGTTTGTTTGTTAATACCGTCATACTATAATCCAGTTGTTACATGAGTCTGTCTCTCATGTACACGGATTCCCACTAACATCATTCTGGAGCATTAAAAAGTTGGAATTAAAGCACCGAAACCAAATAGAATCCTTCAACTGAAAATGTTTAACAAAGGGATTTACATGTCATTAATGCTACTCCTTATTTAACTTATGAAAGGGTTATGTGCATTTTTGTCAACCCTTGTTAGCTTTGACAGCAATCCTGCACCTTTAACACATATTTTCTATCCTGATATATGGATTTGTAGAGCTTGCAATTATAATTTCATGACCCCTAAAGATCATGTGGACAGTCTGGCTAATGTCTCACATACCATTACCCTCCTCTGTTTAACTAGCTGAAAGCACCATGTGCTAAGAACATTGGTGTTTCTGAAAATCTCTGTTGTGCTTCATACAAACTTCAAAACGTTAAGTTTAATTGCTGATGTCACACAGGGTCTCGTGTCACCGACAGAGTGTGTCTTTGTTGATATACTGTTATCTATTCAATTACTCAGCACTGCTGCACATGAAGCGGAATCATACAGCATGAGCGGGAAATTGTGTGTAACTGGACATCTTCAAAAACACTGTATGGGTCTTCAAGTAATCAGGGCTTTTAGAAAGAAAACAAAAATAAACCGAAGTTTGCCGGAAAACATCTGGGGGATTTTGAGACCATAAAACTAAGAAAGTCTTCTAGTCCAGACCAAAATCAGCATTTGTATCATCAGTGCTAAGTTCTGTCGTTAGCACATGGGTAAACACCACCACTGTATTAAACGTCACTGGGCCACAGAAGACTTGTGATAGAGGAAAGCTGGACATTCAAGAAAGTAACATGGAAGCTGAGAGGAGAACTTCCTTTGGTCTGGGTATGGATCATCTTCCAGAAGACAGTGACTGGAAGTGTTCGGTCAAAAGCCACAGCAAAGTTTTGGAGTCGAATCCAATCTAATGGACAGTAGGTGGAAGACACTGGAAATGCGTCCAACTGCAGGCTCCATCGAACCTTTCGCAAACCATTATGGGAAAAACTGTCATGTGCAAAGCTAGTCGATACCTATGGTAGACTATTCACGTCTGTACATTTCTGAAAGACAGTAAAACGCAAGTTCAAGTGGGTGAACACATTTGTGTTTGTGCATCCAGCCATATTTATTTATTTGGAAATGTAAAATTGGTTTTAGTTGCTAATCAGTGATGAAACATTACAGTTGAACACATCCATATTTCCAGATAACAAAAAGTGTACAGAGGTGAGTCATTTCTATTATAACCACTTACAGAGTGTATGCGTGTGTCCATGCATCATATATAAAGGTGAAGTCAGCTACAGGGCAGTGCGGTAGTGCAGTGGTTACACCTCTGAGACCAGGGTTCGAGTCTTTGCCCAGGTTCCATGTGTGTTGAGTATGGATGTTCTCCCCATGTCATCGTGGGGTTTCCTCCAGGTCCTTTGTTTATCCCTCACAGTCCAAAAACATGCTGAGATTAACTGGAGTTGCCAAATAGCCCGTAGCTGTGTGTGTGTCAGTGAATGGTGTGTGTGTGTGTGTGTGTGCCCCGTGATGGACAAGCACCCCAACCTATAGAAAAAACCGTTACAGAAAATGGACGGTTGGATGAAACTTGGACACTAGGGTACTGCATCTCCTGAAACTCAGTGCTAGGGTACTGCATCTCCTGAAACTCAGTGCAAGAAGTCAGAAAATGATTAAAATAACAGGAAACTAAGAAGTTCAGGCAACATTCTGAAAGTCTGTGAAATGCAGTGGTGTTAAAGGCCAGATTCTATGGTAAATTTGACCTTACAGTTAAGCCAAGATTTGCATCTCCAAAATAACACGATACTTGGAAATTCTGCATCGCTTTCTTTCTTTCGCTCTCATCATCACGCGTGGGTGTTCCGGGTTCAGTGGGCGGTATATGACTGCAGGCATTTGTTGATTTATTACCATTTAATATTAAAATCGCTAATCATTAACATAAATGATTTAATGGTTAGATATATGCTCAGCTAGGGTGTGTTTAAACATTTAATGGACAGCAATAATTCTTAAAATATTTATTCAAGTAAAGAAAATCTCTGCTCTGAGTAATCTGAGTGCACAGCGGGCCAGGAAGAAATCACACTAGAGCTAACTAATGACTCCTGTGGCTTTCTGTTGCTGCATTACTAGACCTAAACACATTAATATGCAATTCCATAGATGATGAATGTGCCAAATAATATTATAATCTTAATCACAAATTCACGTGTAAGCAAAAAACCTGAAAGGTCTGTGGCACATGAAATTATTTTCAACATTTTTTTTTATCCCCTTTGCGGTCTATTCTACATTTTGTTTGCTTTTTAATTAAGAGCTACACAATGATTGCTCCAGAAGTCACCCAAAGAATGATTTATTTACTTTCAATACTTCTGGAAAGGATTTATCCTAATGCTTTGTCAAGGATTCATCGTTGTAACAGTGAAACAACAGTTTAGTACGCTGCCAGTCAAAAGCTTTCGCACAAACAGATTTTCTACATTTGCATGTTACTCACTTAACATTTACTAAAATACAATCATTATTCTTTGCTAACAAATACATTTATGGTATGTTTACCATTTGAGTACCTTTATTAGCAAGAAAATGTATCTTTGACTCATCAAAGTAACTTCCTCTAGCAATTATAACAGCAGAGATAATTTGAGGCATTCTTTCTGCAAGTGACATTAAATACGTGGGGTGAAACAGGAAACTAGTGTATTTAAAGTTAAAGGACGGCCCAGAATCTGACTTTGTCTTCACCACACAACCAGTTAATAGGATGTCAGACATGCACTGTTACAAACTCTTTCCATGTTATAAAGGAAACTTGTTTTATTTGACTTGTATTTCAATTCATGGTTGTTTCTCAACTTTCCAAAGCTAAACCAGAATAAAGAACAACAGTTTATGAAATATATGAAAAGGTGAAAATCTGTGGCATGCAAAAACTTTTGACTGGTAGTGTACATCAAAAAGGACCTGATTAAACCTTTACAAGAATAAGAAAAAAGTAAAATAAACAATGTCGTTGAATGCAGACATTTTTTATTGTAAAATTCCACAACTGTATGCAGTTCCTTTATGAAAAGGGAATCCTGTCGTACATACAGTGAACACCTGAACTAGTATTTATAGGGATCTCTGTATGACACCCAAGCTTGGAGATACACCATGTGAATAATTATCCAGATCAGTCATCCTCCAGTTGTTGGTGATCATTTACTGAGCCCAAGTGTGACAAATTGTATTACTGTCTGATGTCAGAAAATATAACTATTATTTACATGCGATCCACATGTAGGGTCCATTTCAAAATAAAAGCCATTTTGTGCCCTAACTTTGAGCATCTGATGAAGATGTAGATGATCTGTCTAAATGTCTGACACCTAAATGTAGTGTATAAATAATTCACATTTTCCCTGTAGAAGTATCTTAAGCCTCTCCCGTATCTGTATTGATTTTTATGACATAAGCCAAAGGACTAAATTTATATGTAGTAAGTCTGATATTTAAAATTTCTGCAATTTACATTCCAAAATATTTTTTTAATTTTGGCATTTAAAGAAGGTAATATGCAAGCATTATTCAAAAGGGAATTTATCGAAATTGGTACAAACTAGTTTAACATTTTGGAAGAAATCCACTTAAAACATTAATGCAAATAATTATTCACGAGTTTCAACACAATGTCTTGCATTTTGTCAGTTATTACATTTGTCAGTCAAAAAATGCTAGCTTAGCTTATTTTGACGAATAAATGCATTTAACTTTAAAAAGAGATGTAATTTCATAGTGTTTTAATTGCATAAGCAAATATTAATATCAAATTGCATTTGAGTTTGGCACTTTAATATCTTTGTTATACATTTACATTCCCCTACATTTAGCGTTAAAAACAACAATGGCTGAAATATATCATGTGTTCCTTCTTTTTGTTATGAAAACACATATTCACTTCAGACAAAACAACTTGTGTACAAAGACAACGCTTGGAGATCTGAATGCAATGCCTAATACAGCCTTGGATTAACGTGGTAAGAAGTGAGGTGACAGGGAGACCAAAAGGAAAATCTTGGTCTATTGCAAGCGATGGGAGAGTATGACACTGGAATTATATACAAACTCCACTCGAATACGTCTCCCATTGGTTCCTAAAGCTGCTATTACCTCTCATTCTCAATATTTTCTCAAAAAAAAAACAAAAAAAACAAAGTGACATGTCAGAAAGGGCTCTGTGCTTGAAAAAGCACACAGTAGTCGTCAAAACAAAGAAATACAGTAACATTGACAAACAGTGCCAGAAAGTACAACGTAACAGGATCACTTCACTCATACTGCAAGTCAAAAGCTCGGCAATATAAAAGTTAATTGACTAGGATGGTTTTTGTTTCAAATTTAGTAATAGGGGATATAAAATGTAATGAAACATACTCTTAACTGCATGTTGTGATTGGCCTGTTCGATTCTTGATTGAATTCTTTATACAGAATAACATTCTCAAGAATTACATGAACATGACATAAAAATACACAGATTTACACCAGAAACCAGTGGCCTGTACTACGAAGCGGGGTTACTGGCTTGTCGGGGTAACTTGTCAGATTTAAGGTAGTACGGGCAAAATGTAAGTGAACGAATATGAAGGCCATTTAAACTGTGGTACCTTAAATCCGACAA
>JAODUD010000048.1:4052942-4067838 GCA_026784285.1 Stomatorhinus walkeri | reverse complement strand
CCCCCCCGCCCCCCCCCCCCCCCCCCCAAACCCAAACGAAAGCCAACAACAACAGAGGGAGAACCTGCAAACTCCACACGTGCATGTTCCAAAAGAAGTCGCATGTGTATTAGCCAAGAGAAAAGGTTTACCCATATAATTTATTTGGCAATATGTGATTGGAAAGTCAGCAGAAATGTGTGTATTGGCCTGTTCCATTCCATCATTCTACAAGGCCTGGGGGGGGGGTCTTAAAAGCTGTGGTGCTACTGTTTTGAAGCTGGATTTACGGAAAATATGGTGACGGCTCATAGGTCAAGAAATATTCTGCTACATAAAGGTCCTGAAGTTCCGGCTCTAATCTGGATGACGAGTTTAAATTTAATTTAATAAAAGCTGGTCGTGTTGATATCAACAACCATAAAAAGAAAAAATGGGATGCCAGGACTACGGGTCTGATTAAATCACGTTGTGGTAAATGATGTATACAAGGACTATCTGCCAAAATGACTGCAATCTGCTGTGTTTTACGGTGTAAACATAAAGGATGTACTAACTGAAGTCTGGTTATTTGTTTTGTGGGTACATAAGGCAATCAAATACTTCTTCGAGCTTTTCACAACAAGGAAGTAAAAGCACAAAACTCTGGCTGGACAACAGTAATCGACTCAGAGTTAATTCCTTATGTTGGTTTATGACAGGGCGACACAGTGGCTCCGCAGGACGCCATACTGCCCCCCACCTCTGTGTGCGACGTTTGCGTGGTCCCTCCACGTTCCCTCCGAGCTTCTTTGGACCAGGATAAGTGGTTAGAATATGAATTTCCATGGTCAAATCATAGTGCTGGATGCCTCATTATATTCCACTTTACCAACCTTAAAAAACATATGTAGCAGTACAACACAATTATATGTTATTTTCTTAGCCTTCCCAGTGGGTCTGATCCTCCAGTGCTTTGGGGGGGGGCATACTGTAGATGGCAAGGATTAAAGTGCTCCTGAACTTAGTGCAGCCTTCAGGACTGAAGGTTATGTTTCCCTCATCGTGACTTTACCCCTGACCCAAGCCCAAAATATATATTCATTTTACACATATAGCACACGGATGCGAAAAAGGGATAGCAGATATTTTCTGCATTACACTCTCCCTTGACAAGAGAAAATAACGTTGTTAAACATGTCACCTGTCTACCCCTGAAATTTGGGAAATGAACGCAGAAATATTTACAGCTCTTGACGCATCCACTGGACAAGCAGATCCAGCGGACGCTTCTCTGTTGACGCTAACAAGGAGTGACAGGGGGGTGTGTACGTCCCTGCACACCATACAGCCATGACAGCAACACACAGTATACGAGCCTGGTTCAGCCATAGTGGGTGGCTGTTGGTCATGTGACCAGCCTTCTGCTCTTCCAGCTGTTGAAAGATATTACATCGGAGCTGCACAGATCAGTTGGAAATCAAGCTTGTTGTTCTTGCCAGGTAACAGAGCTCATGTTCAATTTTGGATTTAATTAAAAACTTTTGTGGGACAAGCAGCAGGGTGGGAGACAACCAAAATTCAAGACGAACCTTCTTGACACCCTTCACTGTTTCCAAACTCCCTACAACCAAAACCTTGAGAGTTTTATAGGTTTTTTTTTGTCCCTGGTACACATCCTTGCCATTCTAGAAGAACCACCTAAGATATCAATAGACACGTCTGGTATGACAGCAGGAGAAAATTTACTGCTGTACCTCTGTCAATGTCCCAAAGTTGCCTGTGGTGACCAAATCATACGAGGGACAAGATCATTACCCGCACATCACTGGGGGAGTTCATCAGCCCCCAATTGTAGCTGTGCATGCTGGTGCAGGCACATGTATATTGGGAATATTTCTGAAAGATACGCTTGCTTTTTCGCGAGTTGCCACACAGAACGCGTAGCGCAGCTCATCGTGAAACCTCTTCAGAAGTGGATTTATTAGAGCTGGGAACGTCAGCGGTGATCAGGGATCACCTCATGAAACAAAAGCATTTGCTGCAACGCTTCGGCAGACAAGGACACCGCCACGTCACACTCGTGAGACCAAGAGAGAGAGAGAGAGAGGGGAAAAAAAAAAGCTTGCAGTTTTAATTTCACCATATCTTTTGCTGTCGTCCGTCATGCATTCATCCTGTATACAAATAAGGTGTAAAGCGCAAGTCCCAAGACCTCGCTGGGAACTAGTCCATCTTTTGTTTTTGTAAACCCAGTCAGATGGGCTCAGCTGTGGGAATCAGATCCACAGAACACTGCTGCAGGTGTGAGGCCTTCAGGGATGGCCTAGGCTTGCTGTTTTAATCTAAAAAAAGAACAGATTTTAAGCTTTCTGATGATAAAACAAAGCAACGCAAGGTGATTAATACATCTGCCACTATAGTCTATGGATTAATTCTATCTAGAAATAGTGCATTCCAGCATTTATGGATCTTGGAAACATTAATGAAGGGACTTGTCCTTTCTGTTTTGAAGGGCGGGAGCAACTTCTGTGGGCAAAACAATGTGTCAGTGAACACAGTAAGTTGGGGTCATCTGGTTATTTGTAAGGATGCATACCAAAACAATACCAAAACAACCTGTTTAACACTTACAGTAAGTCTAGCTACTCAAGAACATGATAGACACCACAATAAAATTATCAGTCAGTCAATCATCTGGGTCTAATTCAGTGTAATATTTGAATAATCACACAGATATTAATAACCTCTGGCCATGCCTCTTGAAGACTAATATTAGTAATCACTTAAAGACAAGTATTGCACAAGTACTACAAAGAAATTAAAGTACTGCACTACACTTCCCTCCAAGCATCCATGCCTTCCACGTGCTGATATCCAAAGAGGTCTGAAGCTCAGCTCGATCTGGTTGGGACCTATCAAAACACCTTCATTATGCCCCGAGCTAACTCAGTCCACTTATACAACAGTAATAGAATGGCGCCAGGTCCCGCACACCACAAAACCACAGGGCATGAGACCGGGCCGGCAGAAAGCTCCGCCTGGTCAGGGCATGGAGGAGATCTCAACGATAATTAATGTCCAGGGTACCATCTAGACCTCCCTCAAGCAAACTAAGCAGCACATCATTGGGATGAGGAATGAGGATGAAATATATGGCCCATACACTATGTTTAGGGGACGTTTCATTAGTTTTAGAACTCAATTGCCGATTTTAATGTTATAGATATAGAGATATTTGGTGCAGCTGCGTTGGTGCAGCTGCGTTCAATCTAGGACACGTAGCTGTATGGCTGCATTCTCCACCACTGGAGTAAGGGTGGGGAAACGGTTTATCTGTGATACCCTCCATTTTCAGCCTGGGAGCAGTAAACTTATGCGGGAAGAGCCTTCAGACCAAGCATCCCTTCTTAAGCGCTCGGTGCGGCGTCGCGGTTAGTGGCACGTATCCAGCGGCCAGCAGTGGCGGCCGCATCTGTCCCTCTTTCTTTCCCTCCCCGATTCATTTAAAATGCAGCCTATTTGGCGCCGTGCATTACATTTTTTCCCGACCATTTCTTTGTGATCTGTGTTTTTACGATTATAATTCTATCTGGAGGGGAATCGACAGGCCTGCTTATGAAAGCATCATGTCACCAAGCAGAAGTGACAAGGAATTTAAAGCCGATTTTCCTTTCTTTCGCATAGCCGCCTCACCAACATGCATCGGGATTCAGCTCCAAACGCATTTTCAGTCTTTATTTTTTTTTTTACATTTGCGCCTGATAATTCACAGGATTTAAGATCGCGTACAAACGTACAAACCTTAACATTACGGCGTTTGCGGAGGCGTAGTCAAAAGCTGCACGCATAAAGTCAATTTAGGCTACATATCCAAGTCACCACTTACATGTTTACTTTCGTTTCTATTCTAGTCATGAAAATACGTTGTGTCCAGAAACGCGTGACAATCTTTCCACGGACGAAAAGCACAGGAAATATCTGTCGTCAGACAAGCCCTATTTTCCTTTCATGCATCTTAATACATGAAGATCCGATATTATCAATACACGAATACAAGTCAGCTCGTTGTTTTTAAAGCGTGCGCACAAATAAACCCGGATCATTAAGAGGCGATGGTACACAGAACGCGGCGACCCGATTACACTTCCTTAAAGGAAAGAAGAAAACATCCCAGAAAATTAAAGAACATAAACCGTATTGGATTTCCCCAATCGGTGCCGGAGCAAGCAGATGTTCGGTGTCAATTTAATAACGATGCATCTTCGGCTTACCTTGTAGGAAGATGGGCGATTATAAATACCCAGAGAATTATCTTTATAAAAGAAGCAGGCTTCGCCATCGCGTTTGGGCAGAATAAGAGATCTGAAGGAGCCATGATCACCATCTTCCCCGTTCCTCTCTTTATAGCGGCTGGACGTGTCCCTTTATTTTAGTGTGTTCCTTCGGTATGATACATTACGCACATAGCGGGCTGTATTAGCATTTGGGGTCGGAATAAGACGCGCTGTAGTGCGATGCTACGGAGGCAACAAGAAAATTCACAAGCTAGGCGCGCGGCTGTTAAGGGGCAAAATGCCGAAATTACCTAAATGCAACAGCACCCTGAAATCCAGCGGCAGGAAATATTTAAGCTTGTGCCTGAATGCAGATTAAGTGTGAGGTCAAAGAGGAGCTGGTGCACGCTGCCGCAGCACTGATGAACACATGCGTGGTTTAAGCGCGCAGCGCCGGAGCCGGCGAGAGAGGAAAATTGAGATTGCTCTCCTGGATCTGTAAGAAGCTAGGAGCACGTCAAAACCGGGCGACCATCAAAGTACCAAAACACGAAATGCATACGATTTTTATTCTCTTGTGCTCATATAACGCTTGTCAGGTCGTAATCCGTCAGCGGTGTTTTTTCCTTCTTCCGTTTTGCCATCAGGAGCGTGATAAATGAGATTATTTTCTTTTCGGGTGGCTATTACTGATGTTAGGTGAGAACATCCAGCCGAAATAGTGCCAAGCGAAACACTTTGTGGCCTTTTTTAACGTATCGCTTTGCATGTCTAGTAAGCAGAATTTCTATGTTAATTGCTTGATGAGTTATGCTTGTGATTCTGCACGACTGACAGAGCATTAAATATAATTAATAAAAATATAATCAACAACTAAAATGATTATTAAATGACAGACAACTTCTATTTAGCACACTTGAATTTACAAGTGTTTACACATTCGGAATCCAATAATCAATCTTAAATTTTAAATACAGTTTTAATATAACTAAACGTTACATCCTTAGTACTTAAATCCTTCCACGACACAGGAAATTCCTCCCTTAAATGACAGTAATCGTCTATTCTAACTGTTATAGAAAAACGCACATGTAGTCAAACACATAAGTTCAAATTTGCACTTTAATGGAATGGTGTTGTTTCGTCAGAATGAAACGGTGTTGCTGAGTGACCAATTTTGCGTCCATTTGGAAAGGTTTCATCGCCTCCTCATCCTCACGTAACAGCCTGTGTTTTCAGCACATTGGAAAGCCCCCCCCCCCCGTCACCCCCTTAGCCTTAAAAAAGGTGGAAAAACTCAGGCGAGGTCTATGAATAGTTACTATTTACACAGCTAATGTTAAAGTGTCATTATAAATACATTATATATAACATTCACAATATTGTGTTTCAAGTTTACACCCGTACATTTCACTTGCATCGAGTTGCTAAACTTCCACATTCATAGATCAGGACATGTCACCAGGGCAGGTTGGGGGCTTGAGATCTATATTCAAGGTCACAAAGACTGTCCCACCCACTAAGGTACAGAACTCGGGGAATTACTTCCATTGTGCAAACAGTGCATGTTATTTAGGGGCAAAATGCTACAGCTATTCAACCTGACCAAAGTCACTTTTTGTTAAATACTGGACATTTTTCCACATTTCACGTATCCTGTGTGAATATGGATACAAGGAATCATAGGCAAAGAATCCTTCAGTTACATCATTTGATAGAGATTTGTCATTAATAGAACACAAGGATACATCTTCCATTTCTCAATTTTCACAGGGGGAGAAACAGAGGAAAGATGAAAACTTTTCATGTTTTTGAGGCAGCCTGTCTGCCTCTGACGTCAGCCTCGGCCTCACGTGTCTAACACTGACTCTCATCTCAATAAGCTCGGGTTGGAGCCCCCGCAGAGGGTGCCGGAGGAGGGGGACGGATTTCAGGCCCGCTTCCGCTTTCTCGTCTCGTCAGTGCCACTTCAGTCCGCTGGTATGCGTCTGTGAGTGGCTCGATTTTGGCAGAAGCGTCCCAGGCTGCCGTTAATGCTTTGAGGTACCGCCATGTTGCCTGGAAACCAGCGCCTCTCTTTATGAAACATGAGAATCTGCTGTGTGCTTCTCCGCCCGTCCAAAATAAAACAAATCTGATTCACCTGGTGTCTCAAGGTCAGAATGAAGATCATCCCGTGGCAGAAATCTGACGAATGAGAATGATTTGCATTGCATCGACTCTTGTGCTTTTGCTATATCCCAGATTATGGGAATCTCTTCAGTTCCAAAACGCTTTATTGCTTAATATTATTATTAAGTGGAAGTTGCTGCTTCTGCACTGTTTTGCTAACTTCTGTAATTCATTTTGATTGGCTAAAGAGAAATGCATAGTGTACAAGTGACCCAATCCCAATCCAATGGCTGTTCTCAAGAAGCCGCGTTTTCTGGTTTGGGTACTGCCACGTGGAACACAAAATCCATGATTCAACTAGGACCGTCTATAACAAAGTAATCAAATGTAGGTCTACAGTACAACAGCCCAGTAAACCATTTTGGTGGCGTGAGATGTTCCTGTCTTGTTTCCTTCCGTACGGTCAGCAAGATGCTGCAGATTTGAATAACATTATTGCTTTGTCATAATGATCCAATATATAGATCATTATGCACTGCTGCGTGTAAATTTTGTACATCAAAGGACAACAAGATCACCACAGAAGTACTTTAAAAATTAAAACCTGCTCATGTTCATTGTTGAGATAAGAGCACATAGCTATTTAGCCTAAGAATAATAAAAAAAAAAACAACGTTGGAGCAATGTATTTAATGGAAAATAAATTTAGATCAATTAAAACAAGATGTCTAGA
This sequence comes from Stomatorhinus walkeri, assembly GCA_026784285.1. Classification (NCBI taxonomy): domain Eukaryota; kingdom Metazoa; phylum Chordata; class Actinopteri; order Osteoglossiformes; family Mormyridae; genus Stomatorhinus; species Stomatorhinus walkeri. Next base: position 4,060,758 of record JAODUD010000048.1, on the reverse strand, counting down.
GTTCTATAACTAAACAACTTGTGTATTGCGATGAACCAGAAAATCCCAAGGCAATCAAATAAAATGAAAGTACTCCGTTTCATAATGGTTGATGGCAGTAATCCATTTGGAAAACTGGTTTCTGCATAGTGTCACTGGAGCTTTGATTTTGTCTATTTTTCTGGTCCATCCCATTTGTCATTTTCATAGTGTGGGTGGGGTGGGGGGGAACAGGTTTGAGAAATGATTCAAATGTCATTTAAACATAAAACATGCTGGAACATCTAAATCCTACTCCGCCTGCTGCCATAATACTGCATGTTCTGAATCTGCTGAAGCAAGAAGACCAACTTTGGTATACGTGGAATTCAAAGCCAAGGAAAATGTCAACTGCACAGCCCCCTGTTGGGATTTCATGATTGGCCTTCAGACAATCCCATTTTCCTTCCATTCAACCTCAGCGTTACATAAATGATATGGTCCTTCAGATCACTAGGCACAGATTAGCACAATAAACAGAAGGCCTTGCTAAACCTGAACCGTGATCGCTGGGAGCATTGTGTTAGAGGTTTAAAGTGACTTCACAGTCATTCTGATGATCTCTACTGTCTGGGCACCATCATTTGTCACTGTAAGCACATTTCAGCAGTAAACTCATTAAATCCCTGATTACACTCCATCAAATCACATAAGTCATTTCAGTTTTATTCTTTTTTTTTGGTATGATAAATGCTTTGTCATCTTTGAGTTGAATAGCTGTCAGACATCAGCCCAAGCCTCATATTACAGAACAGAAAAGGACAATCAAAATAAGATCACAGTCAATATAAAATTTTCATTTTGCTTAAGAACTTGCTGGCTTCTTTGAAGAAATACCTAACAAAAACATATAGTTCTGTCTAATGTTCGAGCGCATTTTTCATTTGAGATCAGCATAATGGTGTATAAGGCTTTAACAACAATGTTATCTCAGATGTGCAGACATATCTTAATATATCTGGCTTTGTAGTAGGTGTCAGCTTAGCGTTTTGTGATATCAACACAGTGGTCTGCGGCCAATCATCAGTTTACATTTTATCCGTATCAATGTGCAGAAATTTGCAGATACTCTAGACAAACATGCACAGTAACAGCAATTACATTTTACATATTTTTATGAATTGTTATGAATGGCTGGCAACACTGCATTGTGTTTATTTTGCACATGAAGTCAGTGGTTGGGGCTGCTGCAGACGTAGCAGTCGAGAAAACCATCAAGCTCTTCCATCACTTCTCTACCGTTAGCTCGAGTCCTTCCAAAGCAATCTGGTTAGATTCAACTCCAGATGGCAAGTTACCTGCAGAGAACATTGATTGAAGGATCGGTATTCCAGATACACAGAATCCAGCCTGCCAGAACTCCTTATTCAGACAGTTAAACTATTCAATTGGCTTTTCGAGAGTACAAGACATGTTCTCTCCTTTTCTCTGGCGTTTCTTTTTACTTGTTTACTTTTCTCGAGTTCTGCAGGCTGTGGAAGTTGCAGTTCCTTGCTCAGGCTAATAGACCATTGATCATTTATACTATGGACGTGTGGGGTACCAGCAGCAATGTACTCCATTTGCTGGCATTCTTAGGAACCATCCCCAGGGATTTATGACACGGTGCGTCGGTCACATTTGTAACTGTTCTGCGAAATATGTCACGATTGTGCAGCACTTTTTCGGGAGGGAATGTGGCGATGAGATTATAGCCCAAGATAGGGAGTATCGTCATCAGAGATCAGGTCAAGATATGCTTCCCAAGGGTGTATAAACACAGGAAATCATCACGGCCAAATGACAGACACATTGATTAGCAGCTGCCTTATTTGTGTTATGTAACACTGTCACAAAAATGGGGCAGGGTCATTTCTCTCAGGTGCGGGAGTAGTTTCGCTGTTACCCATTTTGCAACATGACACATAACCAGGGCAACTTCTAACACCTTTGACCTCACATCTCTCCCTCACGCATACACAGCCACTCACACATGGAAACACAGCTGGAATGCAAAACCCATGAAATAACACTCTTGGTCATTTTACGTAAAATATGCAAAATAATTGCTGTCGGTGTACATGTTTAAATGTGCTGTCCCTCTTATTGTGTGATGCACACACTGTCGTGGTGGCAGGGATTTAGAGGGGTCACTCATAACATGTTATTCGGGAAAGCAGAAGCACCAGGTTTGAGACAAGATTCCAGTTAACCCAGAACCGAGAGACACAGGACAAGACTCAGAACCCAGAACTGTAAACAAGACTCCAATGGACAAGAACCATGAGACTTGAAGAATGATGCTAGCTAACGGAGAAGTAAGAGACTCAGGACAAGACCCAGAACACAGAACTGCAAACCTGGACTCCAGCAAGCCAGATTCATAAGATTCTGCAGGATGTCAGTTAATCTAGAACCAAAAGACTCAGGACAAGACCCAGAACACAGAACTGCAACCCTGGACTCCAGCAAGCCAGATCTATAAGATTCTGCAGGATGTCAGTTAATCTAGAACCAAAAGACTCAGGACAAGACCCAGAACACAGAACTGCAAACCTGGAAGTAAGCTTAAGACTCCGGGAAACACGGACCATGAGACTTGAGGCAAGGTGCCAGCTAACCCTGAGGCGTGAACCTGGAAACAAGATGCCAGCCACAAATGCAGGTTACGAAGGCGGTAACCCAGACCAAACCCAGAGATAACACACAGGCAAACTAAACCCCAAACCGAATGCTTGGCCTCATGCTCAAAGAACAGCAGTAACGACAGAACCCCGAGCTATATTCACTGACCAGCTTAAATAGGACTCAGAGCCAGCTGCCAGCAGCTCAGAGCGGGATCACACAGGCCTTGCTCAATTACCTGATTACAACACAGCACAGGTGTAAGGACAGACGCTTAGTAGTGGCGTCTGATACTGAGCATTTATCTTGAGATCTTGACAGAGCCACAAGCAAAGGTCTGAAAAAAAAAAGTACTTTTTAAGTTGCTGAGCAGGATATGCTAATCCAGTCTGTGACTAAGTCTTTCGGTTTCGCTGTTGACGACCCCCTTAGCCATGAACACCATCATGGAAGAAAAAACATTTCCTCAAAGAGTTTTGTGTTATTTTGCCGATTACATAGCAGTTGTTTGAAATTAAAATTCGGTGAAAGGGCTAACTATGCATAGATCATTCATTCACGGGAAAGTGAATGTCATATCATGTCACGTTTGCCAACACGGGTTCGAAAACATGATGGTAACTGATTTTCCTTTTGAAACCAGTTGCAGCCGGTCCCATTAAACAACAGTAAAGGTTTCACTGCAGTGAGACTTCACAAATGTTCTCAGAAATGTGAACAAAAAGAGTGCACACCTTTCCATCCCTGTTGCTTAATGTTGCTATCAGGCACTCATCTGATTAATTGTGAAACAGGCACATCAGCCGTGTGATTGTAATTGGAGGCGGGATATTTAGGCAAACTTTGTTAGGCAGAAAACATCTGTCTTCCCAGTGTCAGCTTCTTTTGAATATACTTTGCACTTATTAAAAGGCCTTTTTGAATGGCCTGGAGGTACAGTACAGTAGAGCTAGCTAGCTAGATAGATGGCAAAGAAAATAACAGGTCTGCTAGTAGATAAATACACATTCAGACAGTACAAGACAATTAGACAATTAAAATAATGCAATGAATGTCAGGGAAAATATATTACATGGAATTTTGCAGTAACAACTTGGAAATAGTTTTGCACAGTAAACGAATCAATATTGTGTTCCAATACTTTGTTGTTGAATAAAACTTGCATTTATAAAGGGAAAAAAGTAAATGTCATTTGCAAAGACGGGTAGCAGACTAGTACTCGCCTGATAAAAAGTCAGTCAATTATGTTCCACAAAATGCATTTTGGCTTATGATTGGGAGAATCCAGAGAAATATGTTTAGCTCCAGTGTTGTCTATGATAATGTTTACTGCCTGAGAAACAGGTTCCATATGATTCTGTGTGATTTACTGCTGTTTTTAATGGGATAACCTCACTGTATGCTGGTGATATTTTAATGATGTTTTGATATCACAGTTAAGGCCTTGCAGGCCTTATTCAGAAGCTAAAAAAAAACAGTTTTCTGCAGGACTTACTCTACCCCTATCAGCCACCCACCGCCCATCTAGGAGGAAATGCCACATTTCAGAAGGCAGATGGTCTTTTCTGCCTAAAATTATGCAGAAGTCACATATTACATTGCTGCATGAGAGCGACAGCACCGTCTACTTATAGAACTAGGTACTCCTGGGCTATGGATCTCGCCGCATGATATTCACACGCATTTCACAGGACGCCTTGCCAGACCATATCACATTATCTGACTGCTCTGTGACTGTCTTTCCAAGGTGCCACTGACCCACAAACAGGCCGCACCGCATGTTAAAACCAGTTTACACCAGAATCTGCATGTTACAAAGGTTCTATACCGATATTTGAACTTAAAAAAAAAATCTATAAAAAGCAAAGCATCGCACAGCAAGACATTTAACTTCATACTCTGCATAACAAATGTGTCATGTATTACAATAATTTATGCAAAAGTTCGGTTGATTGTAATCTAGTCGTGCATAATTGTGAGGTTTGCTTGAAGCACTTCACTGCTCTAATTTATCTCCAATTGCATATTATACTCAGTTATCTGCAGCAGCCACACCCACTCCCCCATGAAAGACCCCTCTGTGACGCATCAGCTTGTCAGTCATTGGCCTTTTGTCAGTCACGCTTGTCAGCTACACCACTGTGCACTAAGGAGCCAGTGCCGAATGAGGAAGCACCGTATCCCTTAACACGGCTAGCTGGCATTTTTCAGAGCCTGACAGATGCTTATGCAACGGTCAAGTTAGACAGGGAGGCTGTTCGCTTCCTCAGAGGAGGGATGACAAGGCGCTGTCAAACAAATCAAACGTCTCCAACTGAAAATGAAACCAAATAAATCAAGATTGGAGGGGGGAAAAATACGCAACGTTAGTTTCCTTGTGATCATGAGATCAACAAGGAAGGCTAAAAGCACTTGATTTGCTAACACTGCAATATCTTATTCATTTTATATGTATGTCTAATAACAGAATCTTGGAAAATTTCTCTCTAAAATGATGATTCATGGGCCTCCTGCATCTTGAATTTAGGATTAGTCACTCTAGACACACCTTTCATTTTTTTTCATTTTCAGCTTTACCTTGATTTAAAAGTGGTCATGGTGATGATCATTCTGAAAAGTCTTTGAGGAAAAAGTGCTTCGTACATCATGTATTGACATCACAAATTCTGACTCTGCAGTTGAAAGCTAACAGTTAAAATAGATAGTTCTACAAAAGGGCAGTAGCAGATTAAAACGAAACATAGTACCACCTATTTTAATGTATTGATGGAAGTCACTTTTCCAACAGGAGATTCTCAAGCATCAGTCACTCTGGGTAGGTATGGGTTAAGAAAGTCATTATGAAATGCTGTAGTCAGCACAGGCTAAATAGGTTATCTTAGAATGATCTCAGCAAAGTACACTGATGCACAAGTGAGATGTTGGGTGAACTTGGCTGTTTGTTGTTTTACTTCCTGAAAAATGTGACATTATCAATATAAACCTCCACAACTTATCATAATACTGTATATTTGGTAAAGCTAGAAGAACTGCACCTTCCTGATGCATCCATAGAATATTCTATTGCCCTTCATGATGCAGTCATAGAACATTTAGTACCCTTCATAACGCATTCATAGAACACTCATAAGCGGCAGGTACCCTTAACAGCTTTAATATACTGTAATGACTAGCAGACCGAGGCACCGCGGCAAAGATGGCAAATGACGGGGAGGCTTGTTTAGCAGAGAACAATACACTTATTACAGTCCGTAACAGTATTAGCACAGGCACTCGAACAAGCACCAAACCGAACATAGCTGGGAACCATAGGAGGTCAGATGCCAAACAGTAAAGCTCACAGGTGGTTGGTAATTTATACAATACTAAAGACACCCAAGGACTGGACAGAGTTCACACACGACACGGGCAAAGATACATGCCAAAATCGGGAAATATAAGTATTAACGATAACAGTACAAGAAGGGGCTATTTATAGTTACTTCCAATGCATGCTGGGACAAGAAAATGTACTTCCAGTTGGGACACCCCGCCAGCGTTACAATACATTAATAACAAACATTATATAATTATATGATTATGTTTATTATTGTATAATATTTGTGATGTTAAAACTGTTAAAGTTTGATAGGATGTTCTATGAATGCATTATGAAGGTATATTGAATGTTGTATGAAAGCATTATATAGGACTGTTAATAAAGTATTACCATATATTCTAATGAGGATGACATGCTAAACTACTGCAGAGAAATTGCTGGCTAAAAATTGTATCATTCTGACTGCATCACCTGCTACAATGGATGTGAATTATTCATGCATAATAATGCAACGCATGTTATGTGGTATTGTATACGAGTTATATTGTGTATGGCTCTGTATGCGAGTTGACCTTGCATGTTGCTTGTGCAGTTACACTGGGAACTCCATTTTCCTCTTACAAATCAGCATTTTCCCCAAAATAGATGCAATTATATGAACTGAATTCTGTAAATTGCCCTTGGTATCTGAATATGTATGTATGTGTGTGTGTATGCTCGTGTGTGTGTGTGGACGTGGACCAACATCCCATCTAGGATGCCCCCTGTCTCATGCCCTACATTTAATAGCTTGACTTCTAGGTGTTAAAGTTTTGCCCTATCTTAGAAAACATTTTCACAATTTTAATACGCATATGTATACTATGTGTTCATTCGCTCAGATTTATTTAAGATAACAGTATATTTTTGCTGTATCAACATGTGCTTTGGACACAGATTAATTTTACTGTATCTTGAACATCAAGAAATCAGCTTCATTTTAAAATATTACCAGGGATTTCGGAAGCACACCTTGCATATTGCGGTTTTGTAGTTTGTAGGTCTAAAATGCCAAGTCAGCAAAATAACAGTTTCCTGGAGGCCTCAGAGTTGAGTGCTGGCAGCTGAGTCATTCCTGTTCATGTTGTCAACTCAGAACTTTGTACCTCAGGGTACAAACCACAGTAATGTACCCCCAATGGTCCAAACAATGTTCCTCAATGTCCATTTTTGTACCTTAAACAGTACAAATACCTACAGCTAAGGATACAATTGGCAGACCCTTGAGGGTACAGCCCCAGAGATAATTGCATGCTCAAAGGTACAAAATGGTACTTCTTATGACAGTCTAATATTCTTGCAAAATAAATTAATATTTTAGATCAAATGTAATGTGCATTCCGAAAGGTAATTAATACTTTATCTGGATATCTTGGAAATACCAGCTGTGAAAACGTGCATGTGTGATTAATGATGAATTAGTCATCAGCCTGCATTGTTGATTAATAGATGTTCAGCTCAAGGTTAGCATGCGTAATTCTAACGGCGGGAAGCCACTCGCGCATGGTGTGGCCACATGACAAATGGACACGGCAACAGGCGGGGCTGCCCGAGTCCTGCCGTCTCCCTATCCGGGGATGTGTGGTGAGGAGACGTCCGAGCTTCTGAGTGGCCGAGGACGCTGCACAGCTGGGCTCCCTTGGGCTAGCTGCTAGCAAAAGCTACACGTATCGTTACCAAGCATATTTCATGTAATCCTTCAATAGAAGACTTGGAGCCATTTTTTGTATCCGCTTGTCCTATTCTCGGACATTGCGGTAACTACATGAATAATTAACAGCTAACAGATTAGGCAAAAAGATTTATTTCAATGAATTCACATACTAATCCAACAAA
>JAODUD010000048.1:4031593-4044331 GCA_026784285.1 Stomatorhinus walkeri | reverse complement strand
CCCCCCCCCCCCCCGAAACCTGCGTACGACGGGAGCCAGGAGAATCGGCCAAATGAAAATGTCTATGGCTTTTTTATCACATAGATTTGACTTTCATGTGCATAATAGCCACATTCACAGCTGGCTAAATAAATAAGTATAGAAAAAAAATAGCTTTGCTATATATTTCAGTTCAGAATGACAAACCTCCTAATCTTCCGTGACGTTTACTGTCAGAATGTGCTAGAGAGCCGCGTCTCAGGTTCCCCAAGGTAAAGTCCCATCCAACAGAGCACCACTGGGATTTGGGGAAAAAATATATATATTCAGAAAAATACATACGGGCACAGTATGAAAACCTACACATAAAATTCATTTGAAAAACTGGAAAAGGCGCCTTGAAGATGGATGCGTTTTCCACGGGGAATAATAAGTGGGAGATTTTAGAATTCATTGCACTGGAGTTTTTTTTCTTTTTCATTTCAATCACTCACCATGGCCTGCAGTCTGGAGTGCGACCTGTTGTTGTACCCGTGAGCAGCGTAATTAACTGGAATAGCATCAACTGGGCGCATTTCACTCACCAGCATCTTATCGGGCACCAGGACTGCGGATCTCTTTTGTAAATGGCATTTGTGATCTCCCTGCATCTCCTCTTCCTTCCCCATGCTGGCTGGAAAAAGGGTCATTGCTACCGTAATGGGGCCACCCCTTGACCTCCCCTCCTCGTGGCGGCTCTCTCTGCTCCTCTTTAACCTGGCCTCTGCTCCCCCCCGAGCCCGGATTCGCTACCCAGTACACGTCCTCTGTCTCTCCTCTCTGTCTCAAGGGAGTTTCACCTTTGCAAAAATGTTCTGAGGGCAAAAATGATTGGTCCAAACAGATAGCCAATCAGATTGTAAAAGAGGTGGGTCTGAGCAACTAGAGAAGGCGGGACCAACAGAATAGATATCTTGGTCCCGACTCCACTTGCTCGGACCTACCTCCTCTACAATCTGACTGGTTATATCTCTGAACCAATCATTTTTTTCGTTCTGTGTAAGTAAAACTCCCATGAGCCTCGCCTGCTTGTCTAGCCGCCGTCACTCTCTGCATTGTGTTTGGGTTTCGTTAGGTGTGTGTGTGTGTTTGTTCTGCAGGTCACACAGCGGAGTTCCACAGAGCCCTTCTCTTTAGCAGCCTGCAGCCCCTCCCACCAGCCGAAAGGGAAATAGACCTTTCCCTCTAATGACTGTTACCTTCTATGACACATCAATGTTTCGCCCCCAGGGTTCTGCTGGGACCGAGCTGTGTGCAGTCTCTATGAGTGCTGGCCAGCCTCCTCTCCTCAGGCCGTTGCTGTTTCACCTGTGTTGAGATCTCGTATGTATTTTTGGGTGGAGGTGGGGGGGAAGGGGGGGTTACAGATGTGGGGAGAGACACATATAGATGCGTATGGAAGCCAGTTCGAGCATCTGGGTGCTGGGTTCCTGTTCACTGGATGTGTGACATCTCAGATCATCCATGAAGTGTGTCCATTTAGTTGTATGACAATGAGACCACGTTTCCCATAATGCTGCTGTTGTGGAACCATATGCAAATGTCACATGACTTGCAGTGTTATTCTAGGCTGGAAACTTACGATGTAGGCCAGGTGTTTTTCCTTTTCTTTTTTTTTCTTTTTTTCATGTTTATCAGTGATTAAAAGTCATATTTGTGTCTCCATCTCGTGCTCCAGTTCACATTAGAAACTAGACATTACGCATCACTTAATTCTACAAAGTCTCCAAGAATATTAAGCAGGTTTAATGAACTACCAAATCTCCTGTTTTTACAGCAGGGGTGGTATGGCGGTGCAGTAGTCAGCACCGTAACCTCATACAACCGGGACCAGGGTTCAAATTAGTGCTATAGCTCCATGTGCCTGGAATTTGCCTGTTTTCCTCATTTCATCCAGGTACTCTGGTTCCCCCCCCCACCACAATCATAAAAAACATGCTGAGGTTAATTGGAGTGACCACACCCGTAGGTCGTGTGAGCGTGTCCTGTGACGGGTTGGCGCCCCATCCAGAGGTGTTCGCTGCCTTGCACCCATCGGTTCCCGAATCCCACAAGCCGGAATGGGGCAGAAGGATTTTCTGGAGTCAACAAACACACACGACAGCTTAAATAAATAAAGCAGTAATACTGAACCCTAAATTACAGAACTACAAATTTACAGAATTACAGGCCCAGAAAACCATGGAAGTCATCAGCCTTTTAATATTCCCAAAAAGCCAGTAGCTACAACTGGCTTACATTATTAATATGGAGACACGCATACGTTATGTAAGGTCTGTGTAAAACGGGGGCTTGAGTTGGCGTATGCTCCGTGGTATAGTACGGGAGAAGTGTGAAGTATTTCAATTCTTATTTAGTCTTCATTGCTTCATGCATTTATTTGAGCATGTGAAGAACTAAAAAACATCGGTCTACTTTATATGTGATAGGCGGTACTGAGGGCAGCGCGTGGCTGTGGGGGCGCAGCCGTGTTACCTGTGATCAGAAGGTCGCGGGTTCATACCCCAGCAAAATATCTATATATCTGGGCCCTTATCCCCCAACTCCAAGGGTACTGCATGCTGATAAGGAATAGACAAAAACAAAGTCTTTCCCGAAGTTATTTATTCTATGTATCATTATCTTGCATGTGCATACGGAAATACAAAGTACAACTGAGTATTCATTTTTCAATACATTTCTGATGGTCGATTGCAGGTGGTGTTGAGTACTTAAAAGGTATTTAAAGGTATCCAGATCATCTGAATACAGGATGTGCTCAGTCTCCGTGCTCAGTCACCAGCACCATTATAATCTTCCAATCACCTTCCTCTCTCCAGGATGGACTGTTTACCAGAGGAAATAAAGTGACGTGATCCAGCGCCAAGCAAGGTAACATCCCATGGGCAGATAGATACATTTAGGCAAATAGCCGAGTGTGTTTCTGGGAGATGACTGGAATCTGAATCTACCTCTGCCTCATACATATCTACAATACTCACAGTATTTGTATTATATGATTACATCACCTGGGGGGGGGGGGCTGTAGCGTCCGGACCCCTGCAACCCCGAATAGGACAAGTTGCTACAGAAAATGGATGGATGGATGGATGGCACCACACTATGTTGACATGTTTATGTGTATGTTTATTTAGCACTGTGCATATGCATTACAAATTTGTAATGACCTAAAGTCAGGCTTCCTCATCATGTGTTACCGTGCTGGGATCCAAAACTCACTCAGTTCTCCTGTAATCCAACAAGGGAATTTTGTTAAATCAGGAGAAATGGGTATAGAAAACAGCTGAATATATGCTTGCTTGAAGGATATGCAGAGTAAGACATTCTCTGCCTGGTGCCACTGACTTTTTATTGTATGACAATAAACTCTTGAACATTAAACCAAAAAGAGTTGAGTTTCCTTACAGGGATGAGTATAGAGGCATAGCTATGTGTCTCGGAAAGGTGCCAGGAGATAGCAACGGCCTGCCTGCCACGATGAGGCCTTATCTTATCCCACGCGCTGCGTTCCAGGCAGGAGGTAGGCGGACGGTGCCATTGCGGACTGGACGTATGCTTTTAAGCACCAAAAGGAAAGAGAAACGGACTCAGCCTAAGTGCCTGGCTCTTCCCCGCCTTCCCAAAGGCGGCCATTTGCAGGAACAAGCGATAAATTATGCAGAGAGAACAAATCAAAATTCCCAGTGCAATAATAATAATAATTCTGAGCGCTATCCACCTCATTGTAAGTGCAGCGAGCGGGCGTGTGTCTCCCCCCAGATTTAAAGAGCTCTCAAGGTTTTTTTTCCTGTCTGTGTTTGAAAAGGCATGACGTATCTCCACCTTCTTTGATACACTAGCAGGTTCCACCTAGAGCTGATCAGTGTCACATTTTTTGACAAACAGTTGTAGAGACAAGGGGGGCGGGGCGCTGTAATGTAATTGCGACAGACTTCATGTTTGGGGGCAATTTTCCGCCCAAGCCCGTGCTATCCTCCTATGTCTAGCTGCTAGATTCTTAGGTTTTGGCTGGTTGTGTTCATCAACAGAGGTGGAAAGTTCAGGTTCAGAAAGTAGAAATCCAGACCACGATTTTCCACCAACCAGCTGAGTATCTGTGACTGTGACCTTTTATGCTCAACTGGTTGGCTGAAACAGAGCCTTGGTCCGGATTTCTACTTTTTAAACCTGTACTTGCCACCTCCGTTTATCAATACTAACACCTCACAGGCTGCAACCCTTAAAAACGTATATCACTCCAACTCCTATCTACTACCTTTTCATTGTACCGTAACCAAATACGGAAAGATCTTCCTATACTGAACCATTGTGTGCAGTTTTTCATGCAGATGAATATCTAAGAATATAACGAAAACCCTTGACTTTTTTAAAGCAAGATTCCCCATGCAAGTGTATGACACCCAACAAAGAAGCAGGTAAAGCAGGACGTATTTACATACCCATTAAACCCACCTGTGAAGAGTGTTTGCACTGCCTGACCGCGGTGGAACAAATCAATGAAGCACAAGCTCTCTCAAAGTCAACTGTCTGTATTTCTAACCCTCCCGGGAGCATCACAACCAAAGCTGAAGAACAGCCAATCTAAATTCACAAAAAAACTTATAGATTCTGACCATGTGTGTCTCTTTGGCCGTGGTTGGCGTGCCGGGTTATGGCTGGATCCGTGATCCAGAAAAAGCAGCGCGCTCTAGGCTTTGTGGAAAGAAAGCCTTATGCTAAAGCTAACACGAAAACACAAGCCATGCAGGTCACACAGCGGCAGAGCCTACAAGGGATTCGATTGCTCATCGCTAGGGTGAACCCCGGAGACAAAGCGACCAATTCCAACAGTCGTCAATGCATCCTTCGAAAATTTCAAATGTTTGTGAGAAAAAGCACTCAAATAAACAATGCCTTTCAGGCAGCTTTATAGCATTCACATGCAAATTAGCCTGACGTTACATGATAAAATGCTACATGAATGTAAATATAAAGCTAAAATAAGAATGAAATATCACCTCGCATAAGTCAGCATTTAAGATACAAATTGCATGACACAAAATACTTATTATATGCATGAGTAATGTTTATAAGAAAAAGTATTTTGGGAGCAGCTATCAAATGTGATACAATTAGCAGTTTTTTTGCAAACCCAGGCAACACCATAGGTAAACACAGCTCAATTTTTATAAGCATGGGAGAAGAAATGTACACAATATAGTCGATTAAATTTAAATTTCTCAACCCCGTGCATGGAGACTTACAGACAGTCTACACTTTCGCTCTGACCCAGCTACCAGTAGGCGCAAACAATGAAGAATTGAAAAAAAAAAATTAACTCCTCCCCTTCCTCCACCTGCCCTCTCAGGTCAGGTGGTTCAGGTCATGCCCTATGATTGGCTGAAGGTGAGTAAGAATTGGGGCATGCCTCAAATGGAGACAAAACTGATCAAAATAAAAGTCTGCAAGGTTACCCCATCCATCAAGAGCAATGAAATACTCTTTTTCCTGGTTTCTAGAGCTTTAAGCTTCTGAACACCCTTTTATTTCTCACATATAATAACCTTTCTCAAAATGTCCCTAAAGTCAGACAGACAGACAAACAAACAAATTGCCCAACCTCTCCGACGATCAGCCAGTCATGTTCAAAAGCGTATTTCAGCAACTGCGTCAGTAAATCTAGAGAAAGGCCCTGTCACGCCAAGCCCATTCACACTGGGGGAGAGATTTAATAAATCTAAATCGGGGAGCACGTTTTAAAAAAGAATGGGGAATTTTTAAATAAGTTACATAAGCCTGCAAACACTGTGTGGGAGTTATTTATAAACCTGTTCCAGAATCACCCAGTGACTGTTGATGATGGCATGCAGGATGGGGGGGGGCAGACAGGAGCAGGATAACCGATTTCTGTCCTCCTCTAATCACATACGTGCTGTTGTGTCACTGCACTGCAAACATTAGTCATCTGGCACCCCTCGGGGCGATTCTCTCGACACAAGTGCTGTGACTCGGACTGGCAGGTGAAGCCCCACGTTTTGGCTTCCTCTGGCCTCCGGTGCGACATTCATCCGACAGTAAGATCCATCAGGTTTGCTTCTCTTGAAGCAAACTTATGTAAATTTCACATCAAAAGGTGGAGATGAAAAAAATTCTTCATAACTATCCAACTGAATTACGATGAGTGTGTATTTACATAAGGTTGCAGACGCAATGTACTCGGAATACAGTTTCACTTATACATACACATGCACAACAATTATACACAAGACACTCAAATGGAATCACCAATTGATTCACTGCGCAGCATAAATGTAACATAGAAATAGCTCAGCCTAGTTTTACGCTTGGAAAAAGCCATTCAAAAGCATTTAAAATGTTCCACCGCTATCTGTACAGTATAGGTCTTGACCATTTCAATTTTTTTTAGCTCTCAGAGAATCTAATAGTGAAAGCGGGGGCTGATTAGATGTTTTAGCAAAGATCAGTCCCTCCTGGACTCTGGTGACCCAAAGCACAGAGATGGGCATCAGAGAGGATCGAGTGTTAATAATGAAATTCTCTCCAGTCGTCGATTTGCTGACGATACCGTTAATTTGGGCTCCCGTTCAAACGAGTGAGACTTCCTGTTAATAATCTCCACCTTATTAGAGAGCTCCGGTTTGCCAGGAGGTGCAGTAAATAATCAGATAGGTTTCCCATGTTTTATTTTTGTAAGACTTGGTCTGTCTTCAGCCGCTTCCAAAGCTGCTGTCGGTGCTGTTTGGACCCTTGGTTGGTGAATGAAGATGTGCAAGGCCTGCTTCACTGCACACCTGGTACACCATGATGGGAGAGGTGAACTGGGTCCTTTATTGTTCTTAATGTGGATTTTAATCCGGCATGTTGTTCGGAAAGTTAGTGTGAATGCTATAGTCACTAGATGTAGTTATGTGCTGAGACTAAGACCTATATTTCTCTGAGGGCCAGATTGCGTCGGAAATTGGAAGCCATGGTCCTGATGAATTTTGCTGGTAGGGTCTCAATAATAGAACAGATTAAATTTGACTTCAGTTTGGAAAACCTGATCCTGGAGTGCTGGTACCCAGCAGGTTTTCTATCCTACCTGGTCTCTGATGAACCAAACACAATCTCATGCAGACAGGAACTCAAAAGGTAGGACCTTACCTACTCCTGACCTAGACCACCTCTGTGGATATTATCACATCACATCTCCATGGATTTCATTCTGTCCCCAGGTCTTCATCTGTGGAGTTTGCATGTCTGCCTTGCAAGAGATAGGTGCCTTGCCCAGGTACACACTGCCACTAGCTATTCCCATGAACACTGCATCCCAGCGGGACCACTGCAAAGCAGTCATTGGACAAATGAGGTTTTATAATCTCTTCATTATGCACCAACTGTCTTCTGTCACTTCCCATCAGTTAATGCAAAGGTTGAGTTGAACCAGATGATTAATATCAAAATCGCCCCGAGTGTAAGAGTTCGGATATGTTTTATTCTGCTGGTTAGTTTGCTGAGGAACCCACTGAGGGACCCACTGAGGAACCCACTGAGGAACCCACTGAGGGACCCACTGAGGAACCCACTGAGAAACCCACTGAGGGACCCACAGAGGAACCCACAGAGGAACCCACTGAGGAACCCACAGAGGAACCCACTGAGGGACCCACTGAAGAACCCACTGAGGAACCCACTGAGGGCAGCCCCTGCATCTCTCTGCCTCTATGAATCCAAGAGGCCGTGACTGGCGATGCCCGTTGATTCCGGGTTGCCGACTCTGCTTTTCTGACTCCTCCGTGACTCAGCACCGATGCCCCGTCCATGTCCTCCGGCAGAGTCTAGGTCCCATCGCACCTCCTTGTTCTCACATGTGCAGTTCATCGGAAGGCGCCGAATGCAGCCCTCTCGCATTGGATATGCACGCCCGGCCAAGCAGAAACACTCCGGTGTCATCTCCTGACAGGGAGCCGCTTGATAAGTCACAGCTTCTGCGGTCGGTCCCCTTATGTTCCCTCACAGTCTGAAGGCAGCGCTAAAACTTTCCCAAAATCTACTGATGTGTATAGCACTTCTACCCTAGAAAAGGCAGCATTTTTAGATTTGTGTTCAAGACAAATGAACAGCTCTGATTCGGTTCCAAATTTGGCTCGCTGATACAGATGCTGCATGACACAGCACTGAACATTGTATTATATGTTAAGCTGTTCTATCGTTTTGTTTAGGAAAGAATGATGTTAAGCACAGGTGCTTGGAAAGCTGTCAAAAAAATGAACGCTAGAGGGGATGTACAAAGAATATGTTTGGATAGGTTACTGTACTAAAATTTCCACTTTTTCACATTCTGTTGCTGGCCGATATGGAAGAAACGCAAACAAATTAAGAGGTCGAGATCTACAAGATAGATCATCATTTACTGGAAATATTGAAGGAAATCAAAGGGGTTGCATTAGGATGGAAGCACAATTCAGTTTGCAATTATAAGGCTCTTAATATTTTCAACAGAAACAGGTAGGAACTGGGTTCGACAGAGAGGTCAAAACAAAGCGTTTTGCAAAATGGCAGGCAGGACAGAAAGGTCAGTACAAACAAAGGACAGTTTATGCAAAGCTTAACTGGACTGCTAGGGAGGGGGTGTGACCCCACAATGACTCGGGGATAACATGCAAACATGGAGCCATGGCAGAGACTCGAACCCGGGTCCCAGAGGCTTGCCACAACAACTCTAACCACTGTGCCACCATCTGATGTCACTTTTGCTGGTGTTGTCATATAGTTAGCAAAAGTAACGCAGTCTCCAGTCAGCTTTCCAGACACATCATTGTAATTATCTGGGTGTAGACAAACTGAAAAATCAGGGATCTCATCTGAACAGTAACGTGCTCTTGCCTTTTCATTTAACCAGCGTTCAGTTCTTTGAGAAGCTCATGAACTCGTTTGTTTTACGTAGTAGCTTTTCAGAAGAAGAATACAAGTCTTACCACTTCAGAAACACAAGTATTTCTATTACTGCAAAAAGTGCTGAAACACATTGTTATGAATGTTTAGACCAATCTGCAGTTGGGATTACAGCACAGTATCATCTGTGGAGGTGGACAATGCAGATTAAAAATCAGGTTTGTCATCTTGTTTCCTGGTTGATTTCAAGGCCAGAGGTGGCAGCCAATTACACGACGAACACGAGTCACGTGATGCGTGACAAGACCATGAAACGAAACCAGTGCTGTCTCTTCATGCTATTTAGGAAGCACGTGTTTCCACAGGCCGCGGAGGAAATAAACTCCATCACAGCCACTTAGTGGCTGAGAAGAACAAGCGCAATGCTCTCCGGGTGAAGGTATCGGCTAATTAACTTTTCATCAGCGTGAAAAGATCCGTGCTAACAAAATGAGAGACGGAACTGATTACATCCCCACCCTGTCTAACAATAGACAAGCTAGTACTGGATTGAAATAAAATTCTCACACGTGTCCCAGAAAGAAAGCACGCAATGCTTAGATGGCTCCTTCGTTTGTGTAAAACTGTCATTTCGGTCTGGCACTTTACGTTTACATTTATTTTGTATTAAGTAATTAATTTTCTTTATTTGACGTAGTTTTCTTTATTTGACGTAGTTTTCTTTATTTGACGTACAGGCGATGTTCATTACAAACACATGCGCTGTCAAGTAGTCGACTGAGCGTAAGTGTGACTAGGCTGAGCTTCCAGTGAGTACCCAGGTTTAGAAAGTGTGAAGTGGAAAATGGTGAGAGTAGTGCATTGTGGGAGATGGCAGCGGCGGTCAATCCTATTGCTGGGGACGTCCTTATTTTGGGTACTGGGATTATGCAGGATTGCATCTCGGTTTGAATGCTGCACCATGCCAAACAAACAGACTTGCCAGGGAGAGAGAAGTGCGTAGGAGAATTTAGGAGGATCAGCAAACCACTGGACAGTCACATGTCTGTTCCGCTTAAAATACTTTGGGCAACTGCTTTTTTTTTATTATTTAGTATTTAATTGATGTCTGCAAAAAATGCCATCACTCAACATAATTGCTGGCTGTGCTTCTTTCCTTTGATCTTTTGCCCTCTATTGTTTAATTACTTTGCAGCCAGTCAGGCTGATTTACTCCAAACAGGGTCGGCCCGTCCTATAGGCGAATTATGTGATCGCCTAAGGCGCCATTTGATTGGACGCACAAAAGAGTGACCAGAATACTTCTGCTTGCATTCCATAACATTAGCTGTGTAGGTTATTCACTTACACATGCACACCTATGAGCAATTTAGTAACTCCAATTAGCTTCAGCATGTCTTTGGACTGTGGGGGGAAACCAGAGTACCCAGAGGGAACCCCACCATGACACGGGGAGAACATGCAAACTCCAGACAGGGAACCCAGGCTGAGACGCGAACCCTGGTGCCAGATAGCCTGTGCTGCTGAAATGTTTTTTTATGATATAAATTAACTAGCGAAATTTGTTTTCTAATTTGGTGTGTGGATGTCAGCAGAATCTCACCAAGGGCACCAGCATACCCTGAGCCAGCCCTGACTCCAAGTCTCTGTATTGGGAAACTGTGAATGTGTTTGCGGAAAACCAGTGTTGACATGTGCAGAATATGTGTATATTTTACTGGGAATGCGATGGATACATTTACTTTGGTTTTTATCGGGAATGCCAGTGATACACATGATTTAGTAACTGTAACAGTTTTTTTTTGCTGCGAGGCTAAAATTGTCTTTTCCTGGTAAACCTGGAGTTACACAAAGATACGCATTGGAATAAACACCTTTCTCTAGGCCGAATGGAAACATTAGAGAAATACAGTTTATTATATACAATGAGTGGCAATATTCGATTGCTGTAGAAGCATAATTAGAAAATTTAAATCTGGTGTTTAATCTGGTGGTTATGCATTAATTTTCCTCTAGGCATAGAATGACAATTAGACACCCCAATTTAGACTTTGGATTTTGCTATTTGTATGGAGCATCAAATCAACTGCTAAAAAAAGATAAGCAAAGGTTTAACTGTCAGTAGCCAATAAAAATATGCAGTGAGATGATCAATTTTAAAGACACATTGAAGTATTGCATGAGAATATTTCATCTTCATTAAATTTCCTTTCTAAACCTATACCAAAATCATTTGTCATGAATAATTATTACTTATTTCTTTTGCAACATTTAAAAATCAGAGAAAAACCCATAAAAATAATGTATAAAATTAAACACCTGTTCACCTCATTCTTAGCGTTTATTAACATTGATCAAAAGCTGTATGACTTTTTTTTCTCTTTTCCTTTTGATATATGACTTAAATACTTAATGTCCTCATATTTTGAGTTTATTCAATGTGATAAAAAATGAATGTAACTTTTTTCTCTCTCTCTTTTATTTGAACAGTAACGCAGATCATCTAGCTATATGGGTGCCACATGGTAACGAAGTCCAAATATTAACAGAATGTCCAATAAGCTCTGAGGCCTGGCCGTTGCCCCCCTCCCAGCACGAGGGCTGCTGATCTTCTCTGTCTTCCCCCGGGGAGCAGCTGAAATGTAACAGACTCGACGGACGTTCGAGGTTCGGCGGGCCGTAGCAGTCCGGCGGTACGTAAAGCGATACCGAATCCGACAGCACACACTGTCCTCCAAATGAACCCCGAAGGCCCCGATTAGCAAGTTTCGTTTTCCAGTTAAGTCTTTATTTTCTCTTTAAAACAATCACAAATGGAGGCATATGTTAACAGTGTTAACAGACACCCACGTTCGAGAAGAAAACCAGATCAGCTGGAACCTAAATACAGACTGACTTCGATTGCTAATGTTAAGGTGCTACACATCTGTGCATAATACGTACGTGGAAGAATAACACACAGGTGAGTGGAAGTTCACGATGCCTGACTTAGAGCGTTAAACTTTTATTTTATAACTGCTGCCCAAAATAATGACCTGCAGTGTGTCTGACACATTCAGGTGCTCATATATTTATGACTGTAATCCAATTCTTCCACAATGCAGGGTACATACCATGGACCTGATTCACTTGTGAAACAGAAATTAGCTACAAACATTGTGATGAATAAAAATGATATTGGCGAAATGGACAATTAACACGTTTTTTTTTCCGACTCGTCACTCAAAACTCTTTTCATTACAACACCAGGATATGCTTTGAATCGATTTCTGCACAGGCATCTCAAATCAACATGCATCACCTTGAAATGTTATTGCCGTGAAATTAAGCTTACGCACAATTATCATCCCACGTCCTTTTTTTTGACCTTGATCAAGAACCGAATAGCTATTCGAATAAAAAATTATTTTTGGCTTGTTTTTGACAAAAATAATGAACAGGGGCAAAAAAAAAAGCAGAATACATTGTCTTTAGCAAAGTGTTAAGCTTTATATAATATCTGGTCGATATGAAATATGGAAGGAAAATAAGAGTGTTCTTGCATAGCACGAAGCTGGCTACTCAAATGTAAATTAAGCTTCTAATGTGCAAAATGCATACTACTAGTCTCTTACAAACAATACCTATCTGTACTATAAGTAAATATTTATATGTATATATATATTTATATTTGTATTTATATATGTACCTTCATGATAATAAACATCCGTACAGTATGTTTTAATTGGCATATCTATCCATTTGTATGTGTTTATACAACATGTGACAAGAGCACACAGCAGTTTGAGATGGACAGAGTGCTTACATACAATCTGCAGGGGAAAACAGCCCCCCCACCCCCCCCAC
>JAODUD010000048.1:4020594-4031493 GCA_026784285.1 Stomatorhinus walkeri | reverse complement strand
TTGAGATGGACAGAGTGCTTACATACAAACTGCAGAGGAAAACAGCCCCCCCACCCCCCCCATGACATTAAACCCCATTCCGACTCAATCAGTCTTCCTCATATTTGGGCTGCTGGGTTTGGACCCTTAAGGTGTGATTTCCTCTTACTATTTGTGTAGCAGGAACCGTCCCAAAGCATCAATGGCCCAGAATCGATCATCTCCCCTTACAAACC
Source organism: Stomatorhinus walkeri (assembly GCA_026784285.1). Lineage (NCBI taxonomy): Eukaryota > Metazoa > Chordata > Actinopteri > Osteoglossiformes > Mormyridae > Stomatorhinus > Stomatorhinus walkeri. The sequence continues at coordinate 4,031,278 of JAODUD010000048.1, read as the reverse complement.
CACTCCATACACAAGCAGTTCATTTTCAACAGAAACCAAGACTGAGGAAAGACCTTAACCCACTAGAGTCTTTCAAATTCAAAGTACTAAAGTACATATTTCTTTGACGTCAACATAAAACTACCATCGCGATCGCCAAATAAATTTGTTACCCAGTAAAATATCTCCTGATCACTAAAAAGCCCTTTCTCACTATATTGCTACATTAAAAGAAATGAAACAAGATATGCTGAGTTGTGAAATCACTCACTGCAAAGAAAAAAAAAAACAAATCTCTAAAGTGGCTTATTTTGGTTTCTCTGGAACGTTCTCATACAGGACATCTGGCTACAAAAATAAAACATTTTGTTGTTACTGTAACAGCAGAAGACATCATTGTGTGCAGGGTGCAGTACTAATGTACAAGGCTAGGTAGCGTTTTTCTGCAACAGACAAACGGAACGCAATAATCATAATGAAAACGACGATGGCGACAAGCTACTGAGGGCGTGTGGGATGGAAGGCAGTGCAGCTGGCACGTTCCGACCTTCAGTGAAAAGTCAAAACGAAAGAGTCGAACTGTATCAGGACAACGTAGAACACAGCGGATGGACTTCTCACAATCTGTGGAACGCAATCTGTCTTAGTTCATCCCTTCAAGTGGAAAAGGCACTGCTCTTCACGGTCAATGTAACCAGCTACCAGTGGCAACCGAAAAAGAAAACGATGCAAAGAACTATTCAGCTCTGACAAAACCATTTACAAATGTCTGTTCTATAATAAATCAAAATATATAATAAGTGATAAATATAAAATGCATTCCGACATTTAAATATTACATTTACATTCTTACATCTTGCTGATCCTTCTTAGAACGCATGTTGGTGTGTAAATACACACATATATTCATCTGTTTTTTTTTGTTTTTGTTCTTAATTGTATTTGACTTAGGTGTTTAACACTGGGAACATAAACCAGTATTTAGAAGAACTCTAGCCTGGTAAAGAAACAGTCACTTAAAATCCATGAACTTCCTCATTCTTTGTTTACACTGAGCTTTTAAAAGCTGTTCTGTTCCACATATAGAATATGTATATCTTATAGTTACGTTTTACAAAGCTTAAACGTAATATTGACATCTCTAACACTTGGTAATATTTACAATAAAACTAAATAGTCTGCTTGTTCCATGTAATACTCTAATGAACTTTTTTCCTTTTTTAAATTCATGAATAGAATCCACTGAGACGTGTTTTATTGCTATTGCTGAAACCCTATCGCAATTAAAAAAAATAAACAAATAGATCCAAACATTAAATATGCTACTGCTAAATGTGGAAGATTAGCTAACTAGCTGAATACCTTGGATTCAAGGTAATCTCTGCGAGTGAAATTAAGTAAATTTGTATGGATTTTGAACAGATTTTGAAAATGTAGTGTAGAAAATTTCATTCCATGCAACTTTTTTCCCCATTTTTTTTTATAGACTGGTTTAAAAGTAATGATGTTGTGAAGCAAAATAAGGGATGGAACTTGAGACGAGGGAGGCCCATTGGGCTAGCTGTTAGGCTATGTGCATTGGTAGTTTAGCATTCTCTCATGTATATATTTTAGCGTATTTTAACAGCAGAGCGATTCCTTAAAGGTTCCCATTCGTTTAAACCACATTTCTGGAATTCTAGAATCTCCTTTTTTCCTAATTTAAGGTACAACATTATCTTTGACACACATAGAAACAATGCGTCAACTTGAACACGACAGACTTCTCCGGGGGAAAAATATCATTCCCTGCGTCCCCCCCCCCCCCGCCCCCCCCCAAAAAAATGTGACGCAAAAGAAAGTGAACCTCCAGATCAGTGAGGCTGAGGCATCCCCTGCAATTTTGGCTTCTTATTCAAGTAGGTGGCCCAGTAGACAAGGTTGAAGGTTCCGAAGAGGAGGGGGAAGGCTATCCTGGCGATCCTGTCAATCTTGCTCACGCTGTTAAAGGTCTTCTTGGCTTCCGGCGGTTTGGGTTTGGGCTCCTCTTTTGGTTCGGTGGGTGGAGGCGGAGCACTTTTGGCGATGGTGGCCAGTCCGGGGTCTCTAGCGATATTCGGTGCGAAGGCGGTCGCAGTGGTGGCAGTGTACGTGTTGTTTTTCTTGAGAAGTGACTCCTTCTTCTTCTTTTGCTGGGCAAGATAACAATACATCAATAAGGACAAGTGAATACTTTTCTGGGTGGGGCGGGGGGGGGGGGGTGGATAGCAAGTGTATGACTGTGACTGAACTTGCTGTTGTTAAACCAAATTAAATGTTCTGCAAATATTACATAAATGTAATTATAACGGAAAAAAATGATGTACAACATTTAATATTTCCGAGTATTTAATCTGTACTGCTAATACGCAAGCTTGAATAAGGCAGTAATTCAAAAACTGAAGAAACACATTATTAATGTGGCGGTCTCAGCAAAATCAAATTAGCTTCCTTAAATTATTTTTACACACTTCCCATTAAATCCTGCCCGTTGCAATAATAAACACGTGTGGGTACACTATGATACTTCCAGACATTATGATGTCATAAACATGCCGTAACAGGTTATAGTATTTGAAAAAATGTCATGGCCCCCACGACAACAGTCATAAACTGGTATTACGATAAAAGGATATTAAATATTGACTTAAAAGTTAATGCCACACGCAATATCATGCTCAATATAATCCCTATTGTCAGAAAGTATGAATTAATACGAAAATATGAAATGACTGCAGTATCAGTGCTGTCACTTTCAAACATAATTGCTGTCGATTAGCCTGAGTCTAAACTGATTCTCCCATTTCGTTACCCTCTTGCCACTAATTTTCTAGCAGGAGGAAGTGTTAAATAGCTTGCAGTTCTAAGATATAATTTAACATTCATTTTGACATTACTTAGAGGTGTCACTGGGCTTCATTCCCATAACGACTTATGACACATACGTGTCGCAGTGTTGTGAAGATTTTTGAGACTCTTCTTCTTTTGTCTTTGTTTCAATTCATGGAATAATGTTATAATGTGCATCACAGTGTTAAGATGGTGTAACAGGAGGTTTTTCAAGATGTTCCATTTAAATCTGATTTAAAAACACATGGTGTTGAGAAACACATGGCAATGAAACCATTGCTTTTGTCTGAAATTTCGCCGGCGAACGGTTTACGCCAGTGTTTCTCAACCCAGTCCTCAGGAACTTCCAGTCCAAATATTTGCTCCCTCCCAGCTCCCAGGCAATCAAGAGCACCGAATATCGGTTTAGGTGTGTTGGGAGCTGGAGGGAAGCAAAAATGTGGACTGGGGTTCCCCGAGGACCAGGTTGAGCACCACTGGACTAGACTAATTGTTAACGTGCTAACGTGCTAACCAACATCAAAGGGAGTGCTAACGTGCTAAGCAACACAAAAACGCACCTTCTCTGGCACCACACTTTTGCCGTCCCAGGCGTAGCCCCGCTTGGTGAAGTAGTTGACTGTAGCAAACTCGATAAGTGCGGAGAAGACGAAGGCGTAGCAGACAGCGATGAACCAGTCCATGGCGGTGGCGTAGGCCACTTTGGGGAGGGAGTTTCTCGCGCTGATGCTGAGTGTGGTCATGGTCAGTACGGTGGTCACTCCTGCGAAGACAGGAAAAAAAGATGAAGAACAAGCACATGTGATCAATACAGCCACTATCTCAGAATCCTACAGACTGTCCTTCGGTGAATGTATACTGAAACTTACTCATGACTTGACCTTATGAAGCCTACGGATAAAAGCAGATAAAATGTTATATATCAGTTCACCATTTTGCATGTAGATTCCTTGCCAAGAAGACAACAAACTCCACAGTGGGGTCATGTTCTTGTTTATTTTCCTAAACAAAAAACGAGGATCTGAGGTCTGACTTATTCTTTTGCACGAAACCTTTAATCCAGTGTCTCCCAATCCGGTCCTCGGAGATCCACAGATAGTGCATGTTTTTGCTCCCTCCTACCTCTGGCAGGAGACAGGGAGTTAGCAGGGAGCAAAAATGTAGAAAAACTGCTTTAATTGACCTAAAAATAGATACTGGCAAACATGACATATCAAAGTTATTCAGTTAAGAACGGGATTCCATCCAAAAGAGAGCACTCTGAACCCTAACTTTCACCTGTGCGTGATGTGTGTTTTGTTTACTGAACTTATTTGGATCTGCAGTACATTACACTACTGTGCAAGTGTGAATGGTCAGCCCGTGAAGAAGCACGACGTCACCTGGCACCAACAACAAGCGTGCCCCTCAGACACGGAGGAATTGGGTCCACAGAGCTTAGTCGTCCCTAGCTGCCACTAACATTAGGCACTTATAATTTTCTGGACTGTGAAAGGCTTTTCCTGTGTAGCAGATTTATATCAATTAATTTAAAAAAAGTCCCCATTCAGTATACCCGAAACCCCCGATATTCTCATGAAACGAGGGATATTGAGGGTCTCTCTCCCTGGATTTGCTGCAAAAAGAGGAGGAACAAACTCTAAGCTTTCATAACAAATAATCCAGTTGGAATTACACTGCGGGCTGTGTGACATTTTTCTACTCTCCGCTGCTCTTTGACCTTGGCCTGGATTCTGGTCACACCAGTGCCGAAGGGGAACAGCGTGACTGTGCATTTTAAATCCTCCTTGTATTATTCTCTGTTTAGTGGGGGGGGGGGGGGTGAGCTTAGCAAGTAAGGCCCTGCTGTTGACGCCCGCTTCAGCGAGTGCCTGAGATATAGACGACATCTGTTTCGGCATAGAAAACAGAGGGGAAGAAAAATACTCCCAGCAACTGCGGCGGAATTTATGTCCAACGAGACCTTAGAATGTATTCAATGTAGCGTTTATTTGTTGCCAAATTGGTTAGAAGGTATTTAAACCCCATGTATGCACCGTGACTAACTCACACAAACAAAACGACGAACGCGGTCTACCGTGAACAATTATGCTCCAGCTTCTTGTCGCTTTTCATCAGAGTTATTTAATCGCCTGTTGTTCTCAATGAGTGCAGGTGACTCATCCGGTCTTTGCTCACGCAAAGCCTATGTCAGTTCAGTGGCGTCGCGTCAGGCGTGATGATTGTGCATGGAAGCGATGGGTTTATGCTGAATTCAGACAGGAGCGTCATGAAATCCTACTCCGTTACCGCACAGATGAATCCGGAAATGTCACCTGCAGATTACCATAGATAGGACGATACCACTGATCACTGGAATTATGCTTTGATACTTTGATATTGCTTTCAATAGAATAAATGGGCACCATTGGTTTAATACCAACAGCAGCACAGGCAGGGAAGCCAGTAATTTACATGACACTCATGGTTGCATGCTAATGAGACCCACGCGTTCCGCAGCAAACATTACGCAGTTACGCCATTAACAAATTCTACGATACAAGCAATGCGGTCCAAAGCGTGCCGGCAACTGCATAACTAGATGTGCTGGCTAACCCTGTGGCATCCAGCCAATCGTGGACAGGGGGTGGGATCAGAACGAAGAAAGCGCATAGCTTAGGGATCCTGCGCAGGTGGTGCTGAATCGATGATCTCCACAGTGATGACGCGACGTACGTCTTCGTATTACTAAAGCGACATCAGTTTCCATTTGAAGTGTACGGTCAGGCGGCAGATCATTTATGCCATCTGCTGTTGTATTTGAAGCTGAACTTCTAGTCCTCGAATATGATGACCCCAGTTTATTAGAGGTAAGTTATTTATTTATTTATTTATTTTTTTTAAAAAAGCACTGGTCGTATATTCGGGCCAATTTCAGGAGGATGAATGGGTTTCGTGTGTACCACAAAAAGTGGGGCACAGGAGTTGGTCCCTTGTGAATGGGTTTTTGGTGTAACAGAATGCTAAATGCAGGTGGGCCTTTCCTACCCTTGCAGACTTCGAATCTGTGGTGCTATAAGGCATGGGAGTCTTATTTACACAAAAAAGTGTAAAATGAAAAAAAGAGGGCAAAAGGAAAAATGATTGGTTATCTCTCTGAACCAATCAGATTGCAGAGGAGGTAAGTCCAAGCAACTAGAGGAGGCTGGAACAACACATCTGATTCGTTGGTCCTGCCTCCTCTAGTTGCTTGGACCCACCTCCTCTACAATCTCATTGGTTATCTCTCTGAACCAATCATTTTTCCTTCTGCCGTCAGAACATTTTTGTGTAAGTAAAACTCCCATGAGCATAATGTTATTCTCAAAGACTCCATCTGGCATCTCTTTTCATCCCTGTTTCTTGTCTAAGGCCCCGGTGGACTTTTACTGAGGTTATGGGCCCCGTATGAACTCAGGCAGTCATCTGGAAAGTTCTTGAAAGGAACTGACTGATGTATAACTCGATTGCTGGGACTCTTCCACTCAATTTACTCCAGCAAAATTTGATTAAGGCAGTGCACATATTTATAACAAGGCGTGCTCGGGCACACACACTGCAGGAGCTGGAGAAGAAATTAACATAGATTAATCAGAGCGACAGCAAGGGAGCAAACACGAGAGATGTCATTAGAGATCGTCGGCAGGTACCAGGACAGCAAACCTACACAGCAGTGATTCACACAGCAAAACTGTCCAGCCACAAGAAACCCAGCCAATCAAAATGACTGCACAGCAATACTGGAACTAGTCACTACTAAGACCTCGTTAGCTAAAGTCAAGTCCTTTCTTGTGCACCAGTGAATAGACCATCCAGCGTCCGATCCCCAGCCCTGCACTCCCAGCGATCATAAACTCTCCGAAGCAACATCCAGCAAAAGAACAACTGTGTCCCCCAGCTGTAAGACCACTTTACCACTATGGCACATTAGCTGTAACGAAGGCGGGAAGAAAAATGAAATAGGGTGAACAGATAATCCATGTCAGGGAGGACACCTTGAGCCACTTCGGGTTTTACAAACTACCTCAAACCCAAAGGCTCCTGTGATTGGCTAAATACTTCAGCTCTTCTTGTGCTTTTACTGGTTTGTTTCCTTGACTTAAAGACTGATTATTAAGGATGCCTGGTACCTGTTTTGATTACATTAATACATGCCATGCACTGTGTATTCATTTAGAATTCTCTAAGGATGAGACACGTAAAACAGCTCGGCAACTCTCCGGTTATCCTTAGAAGAATGTAAATTAAAACTACATAAAAAAACTAAATAGACATACATCTTTAAAAACTTATATCACACAGAGAAGAAACGGAAACTAATGTCCATTTCATTTGACAATCGAAAATGGCATTATAATCACAACTTTTTGATTAAAAAACTGAAGACTATAATAACATGGCACCGGCCAGCAGAGAGGCGGAGTGCCGGACCTACCTCTTCCGGCGAGTCCGATCTGCTCTGTACGTTTGTGCTTAAGCAGCAGTGGTGCGTCCTTAACGATGTGCCCTACTGCTTACTGACCTTTGACTTTACCCTTTAAGGCCGGCGCAGTGCCTCAAACCTTACCCTACCTGGTGACACCATCACGTCACACATCCCGCTAATATTACCGCTGTCCTCTGATGATGGTTGTCCCTCCTAGGTTAAGCACCACCCCTGGGATTAGACCTACACCCCCTTTACCACCAGCACCACCCCTGGGATCAGACCTATATGTCTAATTTAATGCTTAATTTAACTCGGAGAATGCAGTTGCCCTCCACAGCAATGTGTGTAAGTGGGATATTTTAAGTAGCTATAGCCGTGGGAGGCTGAGTCACTCTTAGAGCACCAGTGCTGCGGATGACTGCAGCTTGTTAAACAAAATCACCGCGGCAACTGCTTCATTATGACACCGCACTCGCTCTGCGTCGTCCTGTCCATCACATTGTTTTTTTATTCTGTGGAAAATAAGGCATCAATGTCCGGGCCAGATTTAATAACGAATTAAAAACAGGTCACAAGCCATATAAAAACCGTGTCGCTGGCCGGTACTTCGAGATCTCCTCTGCATGCCGAGCAATTCGACGCAATCCCTCATCCTCCATTATGCAAAAAATCATCCAGTGCAAATCATCAAGATTTAGTGCCGATATCTAGCTTTTTAGCGAAAATTGGCTGATACCGATATATCGAATATGTCTAATAAAACATGAATGATGAGATTTCGCAAAACAGAGAAAACACCCCCTTTCCCCCGAGCCGTTCTGGAGTCGTAGAGCCCTGGTAGTGGATTACACACAAAAACCTACTCACCTGACTCAAAAGCGCTTCCCAGATAATCACTGGCATGCAGTGCTACCCACTGTTAGATGCTCATAAGTGAGAATTAGGCAAAGAGTTTCGTGGCCATACTCCTCTGTCACACCCTAGAGGTGCGAAGCTACCCACTGAGCCGGCAGCTATCTCATTCAAATAAAAGAACATCAGAAGATCGCAAAAGCTCCGTGACTGATGGGCAGACAGTTGCGCGTGATTTAAGGACAGACTAATGGGCTATCAGATACTGAATGTTCCGCCCCTGAACTATGACAGAAGGTAAAGCGAGGACAGGCTCGCGGCACGGAGATTAGAAAAACGCTCCGCGACGTTCTCCCTTATGTAACTCCGCAGGGGCCACACTCAGACCTGGCGGTCGCCGCGGTTACCGTTGCCCGGGGACTCGGGGATGCACCAATCCGACGAGCCGGTGCCCGCATCCTGAATTCAGGCCTCTGAGGAGGGGCCAAACTCATCCCCCAGTAATTTAAAGTACAACATGATGAAAAACTCCATCAGGCTGGCGGGGGGAGGGGGGTGGGTCATTCCAGGTCATTCTTTATGGCATACTCCCCCTCCCCACTTCTGGGAATTAAGGGAGTGCATTTTTCACATAACAGCTACTCACCGAACACAGTCCTTGCAGGGACAGATTCTCTGTTGAGCCAGAACGACACCTGGGATAGAATCACCGTCATGATGCAGGGCAGGTAGGTCTGGATGACAAAATAGCCAATCTTCCTCTTTAAGTGGAAATGTGTTGTCATGACAACATATTCGCCTGCAACAGGGAAAAAAAGAATTTTATTTAATCAAAATTTTACATTTGGAGTGCATTGATTTATTTCACCATGTCCCCGCATTAAAAAAACCAGTTCGTCCAGATACAATACCTCTAATTCAACCATTACGCCAAGACTATTATCCAGGTCTTTCACACAAAAAGCAAACTTTTATGCACCAGTGATTCTTGTATTGCAATACAATCAAAGGAACGCTACTTTCAATGCAATATATGGCATGAAATATGTTGCTCGACAAGTTCTGTTGCATCATGATTAGTTTTACTGCTGTGGGGATTTATCGATACTGGTGCAGTTAGGCTTGGCAGCCAAGTTATGTAGTCATCACGTTTATGAAGTGAAATATTAAATTCAAGGTAACAGTAATAAATATTTATCCAATTATCTTATATGAGGTATATGCTAGATATGGGTAGAAATCAATAACTCTCTTTGGCAGTGAAAGAAATGAAGTTCTTACTGATTAGGGAGATTTACTAAGAGGAATCTAACAGCACTTGAAACTGACAATGTATCCATTGACCTGGAAGTAGATTCTAAAGAATGTACATTGAAATGAATGGTTTTGCTCTGTCATGCCATTTTCAACCTGGAAGTACGCTTTTCTATACTGCCCTATTACTCCACACATTCAAAAACTTTATGTTGTCTCTCATCAACATTTTGAAAAGGCTAATATAATCAGAGGTGAAAATTTCAGGTCCAAAAAGTAAATAATCCAGACCAAGATTTTGTTACAACCAACCAGTCGAGTACTCTGTGACTGTGACTCTTTATACGCAACTGGTTGGTTGAAACAAAATCTCGGTCTGGATTTTTACTTTCTGGACCTGAACTTTCCAGCTCTGGTAATCGAGGCACCTCCTTGCTGCTTTTGACCACAAAGTCACATGACTTCGCCAGTAAACTGACCTGTGCTCGACTGGACAACACCAGAGTCCACAGACTGTCCCATTAGGTCATACTGGTTAAGTCTGGATCCATCTTCGGCCACGACCACAGACTGGGCAGCTCCCCTCGTCCACACATACACGACTTCCGCCCGTGTGTAAGCGTCTGGTCAGGATGTACAGGAATGTGGAGGTTAAGCGGAACAGTAATTAACAGGCTTCTCGTTAATCAGGTCCCATGACCAGCACAACACCGGACTGTGAGTAGATCGCAGAGATAACGGCATAAAGGTCAGACTAAACGTGCAGGTGTCCATGGGAGCCTGGGAAAAACAGGACAGGTGCGTTCTCCTGCGATCGAGCCTAAAAGGAGCTGCAGAAGACTCCCCCCCGCCCCCCCCCCGCAGAGGTTTTTTTTTAAACCGCAGACGCATCGTTATCTTAAAATATTTAAAGACCTTGAGAAGTTCAAAGTTAAAGGTTAGTTTCTTGTTCACGCTGGATGTTTTTTTTCTCTCCAATTCTCTTTTCCGGAGATGATGCTTAACGTCCCGTTTTATGCTGAAGGACATCGTAACGTCAACAGGCTCGATGGCGTGGGCTATTGCGTGGAACCCCCCCAGATAGAATCCTGGCCACACACAGCCGCCCACGTCATCGCTTTTCTCCACCCCCCCCAGGTGTCTCCGGGAAGACGGCTCCCACTCACAGCTGCCGAACTTGAGCGGGCAGGCGTGAGCGTCCATGGGAAAATCCTCCAGGTGCATGGGACACTCGGCTCTCACCGTCAGCCTGGGGGGGTAAGAGCGGGGGGGGGGGGGGGGGTT
>JAODUD010000048.1:4009076-4020156 GCA_026784285.1 Stomatorhinus walkeri | reverse complement strand
GGGGTAAGAGCGGGGGAGGGGGGGGGGGATTCGGTATTTATATCCCCGTGTGCATTTTCATTGTGGGGCGTCCTGCTCGGACCCGAATCCTTGGGTCCTCGGGCGTCTCCTGACAGTCACGGTGAAAAATTGACCGTCCGAGCCCTATATCCAGTGCCTGTCTGCCATCACGCACCTCCCCGCCATAAATATGAGCCCAATGCTGAACCCTAATCTCCAGATAAATGTTTTAGGAGGTGTTTTATGGGGGATCGTCGGCGGCCCCGCTCATTAGCGCCGCTCTCTTGGCGGCCCGGGGTGTCAGCGCTCTTATTTATGGGCCTGGTGAAGTGACGGCGCTGGGGGCTTAATCTGTGGCTGTGTCCACAAGGACAGCTGCAAGACGGTACGTGCGGGCGAGGAGGACAGGGTGTATCAAGGTCACAGGGACATTGGCCCCAGCTAAAAGCCGATTGGCCCGCGAAGTTCCCTTCCCCTGTCACTCACCGATTTGAAACATATCATTGGCTAATGATAAGGTTTGCCCCTCCCTATGTATGAATTATGTCTCTTATGTACTCTCACCTCATGGTATAAAGCAGAGTTCCTTCCTCAGTAATGCGCAGCAGTTTGTTCGGCATCGTCATGTTATGGGCGACAGACTTCTTGCCGTTGTGGAAGAACGTGTCCGGTGTCCAGATTTTACTCGCCATCAGGTTGTTTAGCCTAAGCACCGCCATGGGACCCTTGAACTTCAGCCGCTCGTCCTTCCAGCTTTGCCGGAAGAAGACGTCAATCGTGTACTCCTGCCAGAGAGAAACGGGGGCAGGGGAGAGTTGGTTTCTGTAACTGCCTCGGGATGGTCCCGCGCTTCGGGGAAATACTGACCGTGCAGCACAAGGGAGGGCAGAAAATGATAAACAACTGTGTCCCGAGAGGGTCAAACTAACTGGTGGAATTTATGTTGAACCTTGAAGGCACAGGACTTATTTTCCGTAGGTGAATGTTCTCGAACCAAAAATGGGGAAAACTTATTTTCAAGACTGTATAAAAATATTAGCTAACCGCTGATAACAATAAACAGAAAATAGACACAACTGCTGCTTAGAAAGGAGGCATGATGTTTAACTTGCCTGGATGCCAGGTGGTATCCCATACAAGGACTGCACATGTTCTCCTACTCTGGTTATGTGGCTTCTGCAAGGGGCACAAAACTCCCGTAACGTGGTCCTCCCCTTTAATGAAGACTATTTGTGCTTGAAAGCCATAAAGTGTTGCCTGTCACGTTGGGCCAAGTAGGTAATTAGAAATTACAGGAAGACGAGGCGCTAACGAACAACGATAACGACAGCCAAGAGCATGCCTTTAATTTATTTATACAGCCTGACAAAGTCAGCTGCCAAAATAAAAAAATGTAAAAAAAAATCAGGGGGACGCTTTCCTTCTCAGCGAGTTAATTAGACGGGTCTGCAACCGAACTAAAAGGTTATGCGTGCAGACTGAGGGAAAGACGATAATTATTCCATTTCGCGGCCGATTTCGTAACGATGCAGCAGCGGACCTGCCGCGTGCATTACAGTTATCGGGAATTATACTCAAAGTCAAAGGTCCAAGCAAATATTGCAGGAACTCATTAATAGCACTGGAATTAATAGCATTTCGCAGATATTAAGTGTTCTGAACTTTGAAGCTAATCTTATCCCTTAGGGAACGTATTAAAATACAGCGTGGGCTAAAGAAGTTTCGTAATGACATTGTCAGTCTGATAACTTTTGTGTGATATTCATGACGGTGTGTTTAAACAAAACAAATAACATATATGTACTTAATTATTATGCTTCTTATAATCCTGTTTATCAAAAAATAGATGAACTGGTGTTTAACATAAGAGGGTAGGTGTAGATTTTAGATATCATTTTTGGAAAATAGTTTACATCCATCTTCTGTAACTACTTGTCCTATTCCAAGTCATGGGAGGTCTGGAGTCTATGGGCACAAAGCAAGGAATCACCCAGGATGGGGCACTAACCCATCACTGGGCACCTCATGCTGGCATGATTTGGTTGCTTAACTCAGCATGTTTAGACTTTGGGGGGGGGGGGGAACCGGAGCACCCAAAGGCAAACCCACGATGACACAGGGAGAACATGCAAACTCCACATACATAGAGCCATGGCAGAGATTCGAACCCGGGTCCTAGAGGTGTCAAGTGACAATGTTAACCACTATGTCACTGTGCCGCCTCCTAATTTACATTTAAAATATAAAAAAGGAAAAAAAGAAAAAAAAAAAACATATATATAGCAAGTAAAATATATATGCTGCACAAATGGCCTGTACTTTCCAATGTTACTATCCTGTGCTAAATGGCATTTAGGTGTTGCTTTTTGAACCAACACTTTTCTGCTTTCTGTTCCCCAGTTACCCGTTAATCCCTGGAGCTATGAGAAGAGCAGGGTGTGGCCTAGATCACAGCAAAAAGGTCACTGTGAGATCGTGTGAAAAATGCTCAGTCGGAATCAGGAGAAATATGGAAATGTCATTAATCAGCTAGAAGTGGAATTACAAAAAAAGATGGTGAACAATTCAAGGAATAATCACCTTTCTGGAGGAGAACGTGTTAAGAACTATATTTGCAGGGTGAACTAAAGATTTTCTCTGTAAACATTTAATTCCTTGGAGGTGCAAATGAATCGATTAACTCGCCTAAAGTAGAAATAGATGCAGTTAAGACATCCATAGAGATGTTATCTAAGCAACCGATTCGTGATTGGTGGAACACTAAAGCATGCAAGGGTGATGACATTTAGAGGAGGTGAAGACGGGCATACCATGTCGTGGTCCGAGACGGGCCCAATACTCGTCACGAAAATGTCAGTCTTGACTTCGGTTACACGCTCTGTTGAAGCAGGAAATTAGGACAGTGAGTGTCGATTGACATTCTTAGTTAGACCCAGTTGCTTCTTCATCCAGAGGAGCATTTCGGAGCTTTGATCTAATCATCCTGGAATCGTCATGATAACCGACACCCAACTGTCTGCTTCTGTTTCCCTTTCCCCGTCAAGTAGCGCTTCGCCACTCAGCAATGTTGATCTGGCGCTGGCGTCAATGTGGGTCCTGATGCTCAATAAACTCACAATCCATAAGCCAAGAGGCCTTCCTGGTCAACCTCAGCTCGGGCCACTGAACTTAGCTACTCTTATCTACCCTGCCGTCAAACTCCCAGAATTAAGGATGGTGATCATTATCTTTGAGCAGACCATCAAAAACCATCATTCCTGCTCAAGTTCCCCTTTGCGTGCTCAGCTCCACCCCTAAGAAGAACACGCCAAAGACCAGAGTCTTGGTTATAAAATTTGAATAGTCTCAACAAGGGATGAGATTTGGTCTCCCCGTGACCAAATGATTGGAACTGTCATTTTCCCATCTAGGGTGCCAAAATGATCATGATAAATTGTCTGCAAGCATCCTTTAGTGCAGGGGTGTCCACCTCCGGTCCTGGAGAGCTACTATCCAGTAGGTTTTCTGTCCCACTTTGCTTCTGATGAGCCACACCTGCTCCTGGTATTTACCTGAGAACAGGTGTGGCTCATCAGAAGCCGGGTATGATAGAAAACCTACCGGACGGTAGCTCTCCAGGACAGGAGTTGGAGACCCCTGGTCTAGTGGACTTCTGTCTTTCCAGTTTTGCCCTCCATCTTTAAGAGTCTTGATCTCTAGGGATGCTGTGCTAGCAAGAATATCAAGTACACAATCAAGGGCTACTTCCCCCCAAGACTTTTTTTGTTCACAAAATATAATGCGACTGACCTTCATGGAATGAAATACCTGTAGGGCTTCTGCCACGCAGAAAGAATCGACTGCTTCAAATTTAACACGTACACTTAGTTATCTGTGCCCAAAAAACTCTCCTGAAAGACATACCCCACAACCTCCTAAATGTCACGGAGTACGTGAGCCTGGATGTGTACATTCATTCTCACCTTGGTCACACGGTCCTTGTTTTTCCGAGCAATAAAGTAAATTATAACATTGTGTGTACAAACAGCAGGACCTAGTCGAGTCAGTGGGGAATTGATTGCTATTGATGCAGATCGTGTGGATTGGGGAGCTGGTTCTGTACCTCCCAGTCCAGGCCGGAGTCGATTGTCGTACCCATCCAGCAGACTGTCCAGGATGCGGGTGAAGACGGTAGTGTTGTCTTTCTGCTCGTCAGAAATGCCATTCTGTCCGGAACTGACAAAGTGGAGACACGTGGCGTTTGTTGTGAAAAGATGTAAAGCGTTTAAGATTCAAACCAATTCCAGGTTAACCCTTATTCTGATTGACTAAAACACAGAACGCAAAAAATACAAAAAAGCAAATAACCTAGGTACACCACTTATGAGTAAAAATGTCACTAAAAATATGCATTTTTGGTGTAAAAACACCAACAAAAATGAATCTGATTAATATAATCAGAATTAGGAACAAAAGCTAGGGAAAAAAACAATTCTATTTCCTCTGAAATTAACTCGATTGATGCTTTGTTTTTTTGGTAAACGGGAAGACCCGCTCGATCACTGGTTCCACAAACACTCACTGTTTGAAAAGTGTCTGCACAGGCAAAGGCAGTCCAAGGACAAAGGGAGGTTATCGGGAGTAGCTAACGTAGCCCTGCGAACGGGGCCCAGATTGAGCAACAGGAAGAACACGGCAGCATTAGCGAAGGCTGGGACTGAGTCACAAAGATTCTAGAGTTTTCGGGCAGATATCTGGTAAATAAGGACATTCTTACAGTGATATACTGCAGTGTACAGGGACAACCACGGCATCTCTCTAGTTTCATTTGCATATTCTTCATTATACAGGAACTGAACCATATGCTATCTGTACCCTTTTGTTTTATGTCGGTGACAATAGCACATTTATTAGTAACCTATCACTGAAGTAAACATGATTGAAACCGCACAGTGCTAAGCATTGTGGGAAACATTTTTAGATCTATTAGTTATGAAATAACTGCTTTAATTTTTAGGGGCTTGACACAGATTGTACTTCGTGCGCATTTAATTTGATGATGCTGCAATTTTTTACTGCACAAGATTATTTCAAATAGTAAAAATAATGCACGTGCACACTATCTGAAAACGCATTTAGAATGTGCGTCGTTAAAGCGCGTGCATGTCGCCGTCACGCTTTGCTCGCACAAGATTAGCAACCGCTTCTGTACCAAAACAATGCAGGAATGCCTATTAGCACTTAATCTGGATTATAATCCAAATTCCTTAGAATTATTATTACTCTGGAGATAGGTGAGTGAGTAGCCCATACAAGTATGCATGCAGAATCAGGGGAGTGTTTTTTTAAGCGAAACCCTCTTCCTTATAAACACTGTACACCACCCCCACCTACAGGTCATGCGAACAGCAACACTTCTCGCTGCGGGCTGCACGTTCCACGGACCGTCCAGGAGCTGCCGCTCATTTTCCTCCGAGTTATCCCATCACTGGGCCAAATCCCGGCTAAATATAGCCCCTGTGTTTCTACTCCATCCTTCTACTAAGCAATTTGGGCCGTCGAACCGGCAAGACCTGCATGACTTTTAAACTGAAGGATCAGAGAAATTCGAGTGCTGTGGTTTTATGGTCAACAGCGTTGGAAAAGATTAATACTCTCGTTAAACATCCCATTTCATTATACTATACAACTATAAAGAAAACGCTGGATGTACCATAAAATTAGTTGGGAAAATAGATTAATTAGTATTTTGTTTCTACTAGATGTGTTCCCTTCTGTCTACCTAAATTACTATATAATCATTGTGTCCTATTTTTAAATAACCATAACTGCAAGCCACGCTTAATGATAAATGGATATGCTCAGATGCTAATATATTTAGGCCTAAACTTTACAGGTTTTAGAGCCGGGACACCGAAACAGAACCAACCATACCTTCTGGTTTAGTCTAATTTTATGTAGGATGGCTTTAAATATTACCCCTGCGCCACGCGGAAACCCCTTAGCACCTCGGCTCACTATTGAGAAGTATCCCTCTGGCTAGCTTTGCTGCCACCTTTGTAACAGATATGCTGCATCAGACTGTTTGTTTGCTGTCGTTTTATGGCACGGCTGAGGGGCCCAGGTCACATGCCCGGTGGGGTTGTGCTGTTTCCAGTAGCTGCTAGAGGCAGTTATGTCTCAACCCTGACAGGCCCCGGTAAGAAACTCCTCGTCTGAGAACCAGCCCCCCCAGGCGAAAGCATGGCTCTCCACTCTGTTCATTCGAAACAGAAGGAAAGGAACACGCCACACACGTTTCGCAACACGCACTGTGCAGCTTCTCTGCATATAAGTGTCTGCCAGCCAGGTATCTAAACTTAAAAATATATACTGATTCAGACCCAATCTGTAGCACTCATTTCAGAATGTGCCTTTCATTAGCTTGTAGCATGGTCCTTAAATAATGCTCTAATTACAAACATGCCATTTCATAGTACATTACTGACAAATATAGGACACTGCATTACCGTAATAACTGCAAGCACGCATTCTCCGACTGTTTAATTATCTATTTATCAACAATCCGGTCAAACTGAGAATGAACACGTCTAAAAAAATATTTTATGCTGCTATTCAGAATTTTACCTTTTTTGGGGGGACTGAGGCGAGACTGATATTGGTCTTATGCCAGAGCTTACAGTGTATTTTTTTCCCTGTAACGAAATTATCAATCGATCCAGGGCAATGTAAGTGTTGTATAAAAGCATAATTACCTTTTCCCACAGAGCACATGCAGCACCAGCACGCAGGCCCATAGGCAGAGCACGAACGATCCGGTTCGTCCAAACATGCTTTTGTTATGCAAATGTCACTGAAAGGGAAGAAGAGAACACAAATGTAATGCAACATTAAGCCTATTTATAATAATAGACGCAAACATACACACAAACTTGTTTTTACTTCTGAACGGCCATATTTTATCCAAGGAAACCATATGAAGCAAAAGGCAACTTATCCAAAATATAATTTTTCCCCCCATAATTGTTTCTTGCTTGTTTGTTTAGAAAATAAAAACTGTACAGACGTGCCTTGCTGTTAAGCTACGGTGATCCCACGAATCCTACGTCTAAATTATCTAAGCGATATTTGAAATTAAACATATCATACACCCGTCTCTGCAAACATAAAGGCGCGACCTTTCTAACAGATACCTTTTTGCCAAAGATCGCCAGCGCTGCCAGGTAGGAAAAGGCGCTCTTAGGCGCCTGTATGGCTTGGCGATTTGCTGCTAAACCCCAACATCTTTTCGGGATTAGTTCACGATCTCACACGGGAGAGCACGTCGCGATTGAGTTTATCAAAACCAACAGGCGTCGATCGGATAAACAAAATGCACGCAAGACCGTTATCGCAATCCAGTTAAGTATTACAGAGGGAAATAATATCTTTTAATAGACAAAAGAGAAAAACACACTGGCGAAAATCACGCCTCGCTATTAATTGCATCTGATTAACATCAATGTCTTAATGCCACGTCGTTTGTAACCATGACACTTTTAGGCAAATAAACTATTATCAATCATAATAATTAAAAGCAGTAGCAGCCAAGTCGTATTAAACACAACCCCGTCCATCATCATACCCTTTCTCCACACTATTTACCAGGCTAAAACTCGTACACAAAACAGGAAGGACAGATAGATAATAGAGTGCGCCGATGATTACCTGTCTGAATTTACTCTGACCCTTAAAAGGCGTTATTTACACATGTCCGGGGCATCAAGCGATTCGTCTTCCCCGGCGAAAACCACTCCAATCAATACAAAAAACATTACGACGAAGAGACTGGCAATGAAAACGATTGCCGTGCCAAAGAAACACACGTTATATACTAACCGGGAGCGCGATTTCGGCAGCAGAAAGTCAGATCAGCGTTGCAGCGTTTTTCTGCATATGATGCAGCGTGTCCTCTTTAAATTCCTATACTCGACCACAATTTCATAAAGCTGACCAAAAAAACGCAGCCCGCATTGTACACTTTGTAACTAGCATGCGATCGTCCTTAAAATACATATAAATTTAAAGTTGCTTGACAAAATGAGTGTCCGTCTGGCGTGATGCATACCGCTGAGCACCCGCACGCTCGGTATTTTATCCTTGCGAAGTGATTAAGCAACTGGACGCCGCGATATTAAATCTGCTATCCGACAACCGGAGATGGCAACAAAAAACAGCAAACAGTGAAGTCATGTACATATTCAGCAAAGGCACCTTCGCTCCAGCCCCAAACTTGCCATTTCTTACTTCAAATGAAACTCCTTAGCAATCCATTTTTGACCAGAGCCGTATCTACCCGTATTGCCGGAGCGCAACTCAATGCAGTTACAACTGCCAGTGTTTGTCACCCCCGTCCGCCCCCTCCACTGTTTTCAACTGGTAAAAAAAACACAATCAAACTGAAAAAAACATTTAAACCGCGTACGACAGTATAGTGGAGAGATGCAGCTATTTTGTATCCGTAGATTTTTACCTTTTCTACATGGATCCGACGTTGAAAATCCTCACTGATCTCAGATCTAGCGGATTTTGGCTCGAGGCTCGGAAAGCGGCTGCTGACGATGCTGAGTTTGCGCAGGTCTCGCACACTATCCCTCGCGAGGGGAGTTAAACTCTTTCCAGTCCCAGCAGATTGCTAATCTAACTACAAAATCTACTTTAAATATAGAGATTGCGACCAAATAAAGCTCTTTCTCCACTCAGACAATAGTAATATGTCCCTGGGTAAACCGGATGTGAAATAGGCTGTGACTTCATTCTAGGGCGATTTTATTTTAGAATGGAAGGTGGTACCAATCTCTCATCTAAAGAACAATCCGCCCATTTTTTTATATGCAGCACAATTTAACTTCCACTGCTGTCGACTTAATCTCTTTTCAGTAGCTGCAAAATCAAATCCTCTTACATTTTCAGTCGGATCCCCCGATTTCCCCCCCCATTTCCCCTTCACTACACTGATTTCTGATGTTTTTTTTTGCTGCGAGAAAAAAAAACTCAGTTTTATTTCATAAACATACATACCATGCATCACGGAATCGCTTTGACACAAGGCAATCACAAATCCTGCGTTTAATAAAATCTAGCTGCGTTTCTCTATATGGCTCGTACACCTGTAAATAACAGCTTTTTATGTTAAAGGGGTATTTTAAATTCTGATGAGATTAACATTTTCCACCATATAGAATCAGTAATACCGTACCACTAAATAAATCATCTTAATTACTCACTTTATTCTCAAATAAGAATATAGAACACGACTGCATCCGTATCTATGGGACATTTTGTTGTGATTTTTTTCCCATAGGCGACTGAGCAAAAGGTTATACAATATGCTACGATCGTTGCGAAACCATTCCGTAAAACACACACTGAATCGTTAAATATGACCGGAATACAACATTTTTCGTCCAATTCGCGACAGTTCTTATAAAGGATAACAAGATCTGATGTCAATAATATATATTGATGTATTTCTCCCACACGACCTATATCCATATGTCCTTCACAAAGAAACCATCACGCATTAAGAGCAAATAGACGGGAATGTTTATTTATTGCATCACTTTGGGAGGTTTGTATCGTTTGGCTTCTTCTTATGAAACTGAAGACGGGGAATGGTGTTAAAGCGCTGTCATTTCCCTGAATGATGATAGCAGCATAGGATGCAGGCTGGGTGCCGTATTTATACACAGCGTTGCTTTCTGGAGCAGTAACGCGTACAGTGCTGCCGCCTGGACCGTAACCTGATGCTTCCTTCGTTTCGGGACCGGCTGAATGTGGACCGTCCTCGATCGGCCGGGCGATGCATTTTAATGACTGAGTTCCTCCGGCTCCGGAGCCTTATGTTTTTCCGTTTCTAAATTTAGCCAAGCGGCTGTATGAGCCGAGATAACGCCCTGCTGTACACCACTTTAAACACTTATTTCTGTATTGATGCAAATGTTCAAAACGCATTTGCTGGTACCTCCCTCTTCACTCCCCGAAATTTGCTTTGCAGTTCATTTTTCTTTTTAAGTTAGGCGACTTTCATCGATATTTGGAGTTTCATTCCAGTTATTCAAGATCACACTTAAAAGGGTATATACCAGCAAACGCTGGATTAATGTCCAGCTTTCGTGGTTTAAGGGACAATAAAGAAATCGGTGTTCAATGCAGGTTATACTTGTGTATAGCAAATTGCAATGCGGTAAACCGTTCTGTCTGCAGTTATGGCATTGATATGACATGGGCTGGACATTTAATGCTAAATATTGCACGGTTTCGCCCGGGAAAGTTATTAGCGTATAGCTAAGGGTTCCACATCTTTACATTTTAGGCACCATGGCAGCGACAACGCCCCGGTAAGTGTTTCAGAACCATGGGCAGCTCCCAGTCAACGGCACTGGAAATACGACTCTCTGTCAGAAGCGTAAAACACAGTAATCTCGGGTAAATCTTGGAGACAAAGTGCATTAATATAAATGCTCGGAGACTCTATCAGTGTAACAGTCTGTGAACAGTATGTACGTACGAATGACATGAACTTGAATTTGGTAATCGACTTCCTATATAAACACCTTAGTTGAAATTCTTCGTAGGCCTATGTAGTGCGTCTAGGTTGTTTGTCGCGTCAACAGTGGTATGAAAAGTACTTACAGTGGCATATATTATATAAATACTTAACATTTTGAACATTTCATAGTCCATGGCCTCTTAGTGATTTGTTTTAGCTTTAATTGTAAAGCTATTTCAATGATTCTGACAAATACAGACAGACACACACACACACACACACACACACACACACAGGTTTGTAATTATGTCTTTGAGGGGACTCTCCATTAATTTCTATGGAAAAAAACTCTAATCCCAACATGACACTCTTAACCTCAAGTCTTTGGGCATGACTTTTTTGACTGCATTCACAGGTGTTTGTGGGAACCTGAAAAATGGTCCCCACAACATAAAAAAACAGGTTTTTATAACATTGTGGGGGACATTTGGTCCACACACACACACACACATGTAGGGTAAACATATCCTTATGGGGACCGCTCATTCATTTCAAAGGGAAAAATGCTAA
>JAODUD010000048.1:3972683-3988166 GCA_026784285.1 Stomatorhinus walkeri | reverse complement strand
ATAAAAATCTTTCGGCCGAAAACCGAAAATGCACTTTTGGGCCATTTTCGGCCGAAGATTTTCGGTGGCCGAATATTAGGTGCATCCCTACTAACTACCCAAGGCTTCCGCTGCTGTTTTACAGACGTGGTAAAGTGCCTGGTTCAAAATTTACCCCAGAGTGGCAAGCAAGCATTGACGTAACTGTAAACCTGAAGCGGAAATAAATGCAGGGTCTCTGAATTCAGTGGACTGGCTGAGGCCTGATTTTCATTTCCAGATAAGCCTGTGCACACAAGCACATGCATTTGCACGCTTGTAACAGTTTCATTACCTTGTAAATAGTCTGGGTTTGATATAGTTAATTTTAGGTTTATAATATAACACAATAGATTGCTGGATGCATGAGAATTGGCATCCCTGTAAATGCATGACGCAAAATGCATGAGGTGTTATTAACACAACCCAAGACAGAATGTCGGAAGTCAGAAGTGTTTTCTTAGTGCTGTTGGGATTAGGTTAACGGCAGGGGCACACGGTGGGCTAACTGATAATGACTGAGGTAACATTTAAAGGCCGAAATTCAATCAAACAATATTTAAATCCATATGCTTTCAAAGAGGAGATTAACACAGAAATCACATCGGGCTTAAAGACACCGTTAGCTTCTGTTACTTAGAACATCAAAATGGTTAAAATGAGCATCTTAGAGTGAATAATATGTTTTTTTTTTTTTTGCAAATGAATATCAAAAGATGCATCCATTTTCCAGGCCTGCTATCAGGGCAAATTCTTAGGGATCCTGGAACCCAAACAGGACAGGCCACGAAGCAAGGGAACGCTCTGGATGATGTGCAGCACATCAGCAAAATATATGTTTTTCCTAGTTTGAATATTATCGGATTCATTTAAATCCTGAACATAACGTTTTAAGGAAAAAGGACTACGGTGATTCCACTCCAGGAGAAACTCTGTCCTCCTAACAGCACGGATTCTATTCCAGGAAGAAACTGCATGCTCTGTAATGTACTCCGATACTATAATTTAACCAACAAGACTGGTAGAACGTGCCTTCAAAGAGGTTTAAACGTAATTCTGAATATTGCTGGCTGGCTCTCGCAAGCACATTACATTCTGAGCACATCAAGGCCACATTGAAAACAGATAAATCTGCACCTCAAGAGTTCAAAAACTGCAAAGCCAACTTTTTATAAATAAGATTTAAATAATCATGTGAACGCTAAAGAAATGGCTAACAGTTTAACATGAAGAGATACACTAGACAATATCTACCTAAGGCATAAGATTAATCTCCCAGACATTTAACTAATTATCTGCCTACTAATTATGCATAATATATGTAATAGTTAGTTGATCACTATCTTTAGAAAAAAAAAATTCTCTCACGAATATATCATACAGCATATATATACAGAAAATATGAAAATAAGTACTTTAAAATTACAAGGTTAAAGGCTGGTTTACAAAAAAATCTACAATTTAAAGATAAGTTAACTGCTTATTGAGCTACTGCATTCATCTTACTATTCGGTGCTATTAATGTATATTTAATAAATAGACAGTTATTTATCTTCCAATGCTTCTTCTCAAAGTGACTTACAAATCAGTCAACACAGGAAAGATATCAAACACCTGTCAACAAGTGTGTGTATTTGTATGAAACCAGGTGATAAAGCAGACAGTTATACCCTAATTAATAATATCATATAACGAAACACTTTGCGACACATGCAGATTTACGGAATGGCCTGCAGAATCAGTGCAAAAGGGACTATTTTGGTCTGACTGAAGCCTGCATTACAATAAGATTTTTGGATTTCAGTTGTCTGGTTAATTATTGGACATTGGACATGATTAATAAAGCGCCGCTGTCATTCCCACTACAGTCACATGCATTTTCCCAGAAATATCCACGGCAGATGTGCTTAAGTAACAGAATACAACAGTTTTAAATAATGACAGTAATGAATATATGATGCTGTCATAGGTCTTAGACAGACATCTGCCCCGAACCAAGGACCTCAAAACATACTGAATGTTAGGAAATTAAAATCAATGACATGACAAGAGATGGAGAAGTACCAAGAATGACAACCATAATTAATAATATTAAATACCGAAACACTTTGCGAGACAGGGAGCCAGAAGATTTACGTAATGGCTTTCAGAAAGGGACTGACTGCAACTTGCATTATAATATAATTTGTTTTCAGTTGTCTGGTATATTATAATTGGACGTCATTGATAAAGTGTTATTCTCACTGACTAAAGTCACAGGCATTTTCCCATAATACTCTGCATGGCAGATGCGCTTAAGGTGGAGGATACCCAATCAGCATCAAGGCTAGAAAAATTACGGGCACGTTTGCCACGAGTGAAGTATCGATCGAGCTACGCTGAAAACCCGCTGCTGGAGATGGCGGGGACCAGTACCTGGACGGTTCCATGGTGTCCTTAGTGAGATAGACGATCCAGTAGACCAGGTTGAAAGCTCCGAATGACAAGGGGAAGAGGATGCGTGCGTACTTGTCGATTATACTGGTGCCCGGCAGCCCATTGCTAGGCGGGGTGGCGGGTCGCTGCTGCACGAAAACGGCCGCAGGGGGAGGCTTGGGCTGCTCCGCAGGTGGGGGGGCCTCGCCACGAGCCACTGGGTTCATCCTCTTCTTCAGGCTGCTGCCGCCTTCCGTCGTGGGCTGGCGGAGAATGGAGAACGCCGGCGTGAGGCTTTTGATCCGCCATCCCGCCACCTCAACGTGGGGCTACCGGAACTCATCGCTTCCTTCTTAATCGGCTGCCGTTTCAATGAAAATTAAACCATCTTTACCGGTTTTCCCCGCGCCAGAGAGGCAGCCCACGTGGTCGATCTTATGTAACTGTTTAAAACGCCACGATCACGCTCGTGCCGAGATGAGATCATCAGAACTGTATTTACTGGACCAGCTTAAGTAAAAGCTCCCACCGCGAGGTCCTTCTGCTCTCCGCCACCCCCTGGGGGCTACGCGGCACTGGGTCGACGAGGGGCACACTCTCGACTGCCTTCCATTCGCCGGGCCAGGTTGCGGCGGCAAATGTCAGCTGCCGGCCGCAGAGTGCAGCCCCCGTCCCCCCCCCCGGAGAAGACGCGGGGCCATGCGGGGAGGATGAGCGCCACGCTGCTTTCGGAGAGCGGCTATTTTTAAAAGACGGCAGCAGGCCGGCCCTCGCCTGGACTCGACCCAGAGCCCACACTCCCAGCCTGCTAGTTTAGTGCTTAGCGATGTACGTGGAGTATAAAGCTAGCCTGTCGCTTATACTAAATGACTATGCAATAACAATAGCATCTGTCTATTTTCTAAACATTTCAAATATTCCAGCTGGTATTATTTAATTTCTTTCCTTCCTTTTTCTCATCCTGTATTTCTCTCTAATGATGTTTTATGTATCACAATACATTCATGTTAAGCTTCTGGGGCGACTTTATTGTGAAAGGCGCTACATAAAAATAAACTGAATTGAATTTAACAAGAAATAACTGGTAAACAAACCCGAAAATGCAGGCCGACACCGAGTTTACTGCTAGCAATCTGCTGCCTAATTTTTGGATTCAACAGAATTATATAAGTGATATTTTATTTACAATACACCACCAGAAAATACGTTTCCCATGTTATTTACAAAGTTTGATTCAGAATTTTCTCCTAGAGACCCCAAAGGACCCATTTCGCTGGCTTCTCCCCCAACATATTTCGGGAACGCAGGTGGGCTGATCTGAGCACCTGTCACCTAGACCGTGAGGCAACACCCGGAACCTGGAGCCGAGCCACGCTTGCCTAACGCCGCACTACTGCGGACGTCCAGCCGGGGGCGCTCTCACCTGGACCACCTCCTCCTCGGCCTCGGCCACCGCTGCCTCCAGCGCCGCCACCTTCAGGGCTGCCGCTCTGCGCGTCTCCCGTTTGGCCTGCAGCGTGGAGAAGTAGTTCACGGCGGCGAACTCGATGAGCGCGGAGAAGACGAAGGCGAAGCAGACAGCGATGAACCAGTCCATGGCCGTGGCGTACGACACCTTGGGGAGCGAATGGCGAGCACTTATGCTCAGCGTGGTCATGGTAAGCACTGTGGTGATACCTGGAAGAACGCAGAAGAGGCTTCAGTTGAGTGATACAGCCCTGATGTCAGGCTGACCCCTAATAATAATAAATAAAATGACCAAAATAACCTGCAGCCTACTGAGTCACAGCTGCTAGCATTCAGTTAATATAATGTAGCCTAATTTTGGAAATTAAGGCAAATTTAGCAACTGATGTTAATATTTTAGCTAAACTATATAACTATAAAATCATAAATGCAGCGGCAAACGCATAGTTAAAATTAATACTGTTCAGGTCAAGCATAACCCTTTGTTTATGATCAGAAATGGGTCTGTGTCCAGGACCGTTGGTGCCCAAGAGGTTCTTAACGTTATAAACACTTGGAAGACACTAGTAGTAATTATTCTAATTCACTTTCCATGTTCACATCCCAACTAACCCAAACCACATCGCCTTGGATCGGAAAACCAAAGTCTGCTTTGGAAATCTTCAATTAGACTGAGTAAAAGAATACAACAATTTTAAGTAATTACAGTAATAAATACATGATGCTGTCATAGGTCTTGGACACACGTCTGCCCCAATCTGAGGACCTCAAAACATTATACTGAATGTTAGGAGATTAAGATCAATGACATGGGAGCCAGAGATGGAGATGTACCTGCAACAGTTCGTGCAGGAACAGACTCTTTGTTGATCCAGAACACAATCTGTGACTGTGCAACAGTCATGATCAATGGGATGTAGGTCTGGATGAGATAATTACCTAGTTTCCTTTCCAGGAAAAAGTGGATGACCTGTACGGAATAGACACCTGGAATGGAGACGGGATGAACAACAATGATGGTGATGTAGCACAGGTTTCACAGCCCAGAAAAAAAGGGATTCCTGGAGACTTGGGCCTACAGCCTTGTTCACCAGCTCTAGATCAAGATGTATCAAGAATGGAACAACAGAAGAATGAAGCATCCATTTAGACACCAGTGAGAGCCGAGTCACCTGGTCCACAAGCGAAACTAGATGTCTTCAAAATTGGACTTCCAAAGAAGCAAGGCCATGGATTAAAATATCAGCATAATGGACTCGATCGACCAGCCAAACATGAGATAAAATCTGTATGAAAACCTAACTGGATGATCACAGACCTGGTGAAAGTTTTGTTTCAGAATATTGCTTTACCTTTTGTCCATCGGGAACCTAGACCTAAGCACCTTCTCTAGTGTCCCCTTCTTAATGAGATATTCACATGGTTAGTTTACACAGGGAGAATGCCAGACATCTGCGGCTAAAGCAGTGCTTCACTGCATTCAGAGTCGATGCGAGTAGCTGCTATCCGCGGAGGTTAGCCAGCCAACAGGGCGGTAGCGTAGGTTAAATGCTTCGGAAAATGGGATGCAGACAGGAAATGGAGACTGGAGAAAGAGAGAGAAAGGCCCAAGTATGAGACTGGGTCTGTTTGAGGAGATCAAAACATCTGAGCCCAGATGACCTCATACTGTGAGACAACGGCTGCAGGAGCCAGTGTCCTACCCCAGGGGGAAACAGTCTAGGGCAGCCCTCTTTAACTTCCATCGCTGCGGTTATTTTACCAATTAGAAAGCTTACTAACGTGCAATAGATCCAAATGACCACTGATTTTGATGCTGTTAAACTGTCATAATCACTGGAAACAGACCACACTGCCTGATGTTGACATCGGCTGCTTAAGGACTGGAAGCCCCAGACAATCGTCCCCACCTGTGCAGCCCCCAGCCGCGAAGCCGCCGCCGCCCCCTCCTGCTAAGCCGCCGCCCCCTCCTGCTAAGCCGCCGCCCCCTCCTGCTGAGTCGGCGCCCCTCAGAACATGCTACCTAATGGGTTCACCAAACTGTTGACAACAGTTCCCCAAAGGATAGGGAATCTTTATTCGCAAAAAAATAATAAAATACCCATCAGGAGCACAGTTAATTATTTGACTTTATTTTGTACACAAAACAAACGCAGCCCAGATAAGCGAATCGTTGGACGCGCCACTCCGGGGGAGCAGACCCTTCTGAGCCAATAGGGCGTGTCCGTCCGGCACGCCGGCCGCGGGGACAGACAGCGAGTCCAAGCGGGGCGCGCCCAACAGAGCAAATCAGAGCTATTAATCGAGGGAGCGGTGCTGAACTCGGGAGTCCTCTGCTCACGGGGCGGCGATCGAGTCGCTGAAGCACGCTGGACTGTGAACGAGCTCGAGCTACGGGGCCCGCCACTGACTGCCACACGCGGCTGTCTATCCTGAGATGCCCGCTTCGCCACAGAGATTCTTCACACTTCTATTTTTTCCACACTCAAGTGACGAGAAACCGAAGGCAATTCAGTGGGCAGCCATTGCCAATCTGCACTGGTTACCTAGTAACAAAGTAGGAGCTAAGAATAAAATAACGTGGGAAAAACACGTTTTGGGTATTGTTTTGTGTCGAACATCTATAAACTCCAGCCTCTCTGGTTTACCCATTATATTCTGATGAAAGAAAACACATAAAAACCTTTTTTTCTCGTTACATTGCATGCAAACACAGACATGATGGGTGATGGGACAGACTTGATTTCTGACGACGTCAAGCCTACCGAACACGGTTCTGGCAGGAACTGATTCCTTATCGATCCAAAAAGAGACCTGAGACAGTATTACGGTCATTATGCACGGAATGTATGTCTGAATCATGAAGAAGCCCATCTTCCTTTGCAGGTGGAAATAAACCGTCATGATTATGTATTCACCTGTCAGGGAAAAGAACGGAAACATTGCGGTGCGAGACAGCAATTCCTGCAACAGCGCGCACCGCTGTAGGCCGCTAATACAGTACAGCGCAAATGTCAGATCAGACAACTGATCTAACGAAAATGCAACGTTTCTCAAAAGGAAGTGCAATACAGAACAACAAAACAGAACAAGGAAAATGGTGGTAATGTCATTTTTTATATTCTTATACAAATCACAGGGTCACAGAGACTGCAGAGCCCATCACGGTTACGCCAGGGCGATATCACGGGACACACGGCGTTAGGGTTAGGTCATGGCACATTAACCAAAAATTTCTTTTGGAACAAAGGCTGTTCCCCTTTGCATATATGATTTAAGGTATGACTGAGAAACACATCTAATCATCTTCTTACCCCTTTTCTGGTCTGGCTTGTGGGGTGGGGGGGGAGGGGGTCTATCCCTGGATTCATTGGCCATAAAACTGGGGTAGTCGGGTAGACCTTGGACGGATGCCAGTCCATAGCGGGGCACACATACACATTCACGCCCCTATTTGTACGCTACGGGCAATTTAGAAATGCCAGTCAGACAGTGTCCATTGTTTTTAATTATGGAGGAAAAGTTTACATCACATTGGGAGAACATGCAAACTCTACATGCAGAGTAGAGCTGGCATTCAAACATCCAGCCTTGATGCGAAAATGCTACCCACTGCAAACCCCACCCCCCCCCCTGTCTTAAATATATGAGTAAACTTAACCAACTCATTCGGAATAAATGTGTCTTACCTGTGTTGGATTTTAACCTTTCGCTCGACACCGTCTGACCTATCAGATCATACTGAAGCAAGCTAGAGGATTCCTCTGGTACCTCTACTGACAATAGAGGTCCTTTCTTCCATGTGTAAACAATCTCACTGATGGGGTAGGCGTCTGTCGATTTAATAAGGAAAACCCCAGTCAGCCTTCATCACCAGTCACTCTGCGCCCTCTTAAAAAGGCACCCAGAGCTTCATCAGAGACACTTACAGCTGCCAAACTTGAGGGGACAGGCGTGTCCATCCATCGGAAAGTTCATGAGTCTCATCGGACATTCTG
This sequence comes from Stomatorhinus walkeri, assembly GCA_026784285.1. Lineage (NCBI taxonomy): Eukaryota > Metazoa > Chordata > Actinopteri > Osteoglossiformes > Mormyridae > Stomatorhinus > Stomatorhinus walkeri. Next base: position 3,980,268 of record JAODUD010000048.1, on the reverse strand, counting down.
CATTAATAGTAAGCCTGCAATTAAACAATCTGCTATTTAACGCACCATTAACTCTGCCTTCCATACATTTTCCATACATAACCACTAATCAAGCAGAGTCGGAGTGAGTCTGCAGTCTATTCCCTGATATGCACACACACACACACACACACACAAAGAGACACCAGTCTATCACATTGCAAACAAGTGAATCCCCAAAATCACTCATTAAAGGTGAATTACTGACACATACTCCCCTAACCACATGTTTTTAAGAAACCAAAGATCCCTGGCAATACTGATACAGAAACAGCAGGAGATGGATTTATACGCTCGACTCAGCAGGTGCTAGGTAACAGTTCTACCCACTGAACCAATGCTTTGCCATATTATGCATATTATGTGAATAAAAAGAGAAAGATCTACTGTATGTAGGAAAATCGTATGTATGTGCAAAATTTTACAAATCGATGACAAAAACACAGATCATAAAATAATTATAACGTGAGATCAGGTTGGCCACAAACTGTCTGTGGTACTTAAACCTCACACATGGTGGGGACACATTGTGTTCTGGAAGAGCTGGCCGTTTGGGTGGCGCGTACCTCATGGTGTAGAGCACAGTCCCATTCTGCATGATGCGGAACAGCTTGTTGGGAGTGGTCATGTTGTGAGAGATGGATCGCTTCCCGTTCCGGAAGAAGGTGTCCGGTGTCCAGATCTTGCTGACCATAAGGTTGTTGAGGCGCAGGATCTCCGTGGGCCCGTCGAATTTAAGCCTCTCGTCGATCCACGTTTGCCGGAAGAAAACGTCCATGGTATATTCCTGCGTTTGTCCACATCCAAAACTCACATCACCAGGTCACCGATATTTTCTTTTAATGATGACCTCATACAAAAAGATATATCTATTCCAGACACACTTCAATTTTTGTTCCCGTTTACCATTTATTTGATAAATCAGGTTCTGGAGTATTCTAATGATTAATCTAACTATAAAATATAATCCAAGAAACGAACAGCACAGCTTTTCAAGTCAAAATCCAAGTACAAACACAAGAACCACATGTAAGCAAGGGTGTCTGAAAGCTGCGTAAGTTCTAGTATGAAGCCATAGGAATCATATAACACGTTACACGATGGAGACAGTGGCTTTAAGATGTTAAAATAGCACAGGGAGACACTGAAATTAACGGCTAATCCGAGACCTTCCTCGACAAGGACTCTCAAACAGATTAAAGTGCTTAATCGGTTAAGAACAACGTCCACAACATAAACATAATAAAAGGCGCTTGGTCATATATGTCGCAAACCAAGGACCAGTCACTAATTTACTTAGTCTTTTATTAAAATTATTATTATTTTTTAAAAAGAAAGGCACAACTACGATATAGACAAGGCATGCAATCGCTGGACCTACCATTTCTACATCTGAAACCGGACCAAAACTGGTGACAAAGATGTCTGTTTTGACCTCTGTGACAGGACCTGAAAACATCGTTTTATAAAGTTATACTTATGACGTGGTTTTGTTTTCATAAACTTAATTCGGACACAATTTATCAATACAGACGAAAGCAATCCATAGAAATTACGTTTATAAATACTAATCCTCCTAGTCAATGAATTTTACTACTAAATACGCATTAAACATATGAGTTCATTGAACTAGAGAAAAAACTAACCGAACAAAGTACACAAAACAATAATAGTTGAAGAAGAAATTGCTCACTGACACAAGACATACGCTGCTAGGTGTTGTGCAATAAATCCCTACTGATTAATACATAACGGAGAATATTTCAGTATAAGATAAATAAAATCTTATTGACACTTTTAAATACTTTAGCGGGATTACAGGAAATACCTCCAAATCCAGGTCGGAGCCTGTTATCGTAGCCGTCTAATAATCTGTCCAAAATCCGGGTTATATTATCCAAATAGACCCTGGCTTCTGTTTGCTGGTTTCCCCAAACGTCCCCGATGCTGCAAACAAACAGCGCTCCTTAGTTACAAACTTGCCGCGCACTTCGCCCGGCGTTTTATTACTGCGCTTCATGACATAACCATTAGACAGAAAAACGCTCCTCACAGGCTTCACTTTTTATTGCAAGCGAACGAAAACCTCGACTCACCAAGACAGGAAGATGCAAGTGATGAAGAAAGCCATAGTTTTTGCATACTCTGCAACGAAAAGAGGTGCGTCAACTAAAATAGCCTGCGCCGCCCATAATTTGATATTATTGATTCAATTCGCATCCGCGGTTTAAAATACATCTAAATTGTTTTTGCGCCTGTCCTCATCCACTTGAATCTTGCGGTAGGTCTTCATCTGAATAACTCTGTTTAGGGGAGAAACACCGAAGGAGTTTTAAGAGACGTAAGAACAGTAAGGGAGAGCACTGACAATAATCGAATAAGGCATTATGGGAGATTAGAAGGAAGAAATCCACTGATAATTTTGGCAGAGAATTAGCCCGGACCCTTTAGGAGATTTGGAAAAGGCTCAGATATCCCGCTGCTGGAGATTACGCCAGAGATGCTTTCATTTTCCCTGTGAGAGAGCACTCCACAGATGTTAAATTCATAATAAAGTTTAAAATCGCAATCGAGCTGAGTATCCATTCTCAGCGAACGCATTTCATTGTGTTTAATAATTTTTATTTACAAATGACTAAAAGGCCACTAATATCACACCGAGTTATCACAAACGCTATGCACAGGAAATAGCCTATATAAGTCGAGTACGAATTGAGTTTGCAAACACGACATGCAGGCCTACACAATGTGGGAAATTTAGTTTCTTGTTCTTAAATAATTACAGACTTATTTCGTGCAGTATGACATGATTGGGAATTGGATATGCACGACGGTCAAAAATCCATTGGTCACAGGTTTATTGATTCATATGCTTGTTACAGAGTATAAGACGCCATTAAACGGAACATTGGGTAATATTAATGGAATACAACCTACTACAGTTTTGTACTTGAATCGCTCCCCTCGGGGCAATAAGCGTACGGAGTAACTAAAACTCTGCATGCATGTTTCTTTTTCTTTTCAGTTAAAAAGTACAAATGTCAGATCTCTACTCAGTAATGACAGGTTGTATGTTACAATAGATGCTTCGTGTTTCGCGCCTGTAATTATTAACTAATGTGGTGTCGCATGTAAGACGTCCGTCAGAGATTCGTGGCCTGAAGACAGTATAGGTACTAAGCTGATCTCTTTTTGGGAGCTTCAATGCAAACTCTTTATTTATAACAAGAACCGGCTACGCAAGAGAATCGAAATAATATAAATGAAAATAGCATTTCAGCATATTTATAACAATGACAAATGTTAGTAGTCAAAAGACAAGCGGACATACAATCGTATATAGTATTAAATGTTTTTTTTTTTTATTTGTAGGTATGTTTTTTCTGAACCCTCTTAAAATTCCTTTACTACATCATATTATCATAGAAAATACAATGTGACTTTTAAAACAATTTCTGGGGCTGGGAAACTTGTTGACACTGGAAGCACTGGTCTGTGTCAAAACAAACGGCTTTGGGTTGATGGAACAGGTCATGTGATGTGGCTAATCAGAACAGTACACAGAGCTATGTCCAACTAAACAGGCTTCAAGCCAAAATCTGATATTATCCTCCAGAAGGAGAGGCACATCGCTGCAGCCAGGAACCAAATGTCGAATGGGAGGGGCAATGTTGCATTGGAGAGGAAATATTGAGTGGAAGGGGCAATATGGGAGTGGTTTATAACAAGGGGCCTGTTATCTGATACCCTAGCCCTACCCCTTGTAATAAACCCCTCCTACTTGACATTACCTCTCCTACTCAACATTGCCCCTCCTACTCGACTTTGCCTCTCCCTGTGAACATTGCCCCTCCCACTCCATATTGCCCCTCCCACTTGACACTCGGGCTCTCAGCTGCAGTTATATGTACTTGGCCCAGAAGCAGAGCTCAAACCCTTAATGTCTTTATTTACGAGATGTTTGACTGACTCCAGGCGGGACAGTGAACTGAACCATGTGGGTAGGAAGGAGGAATGTGGACTTTATTTGGGGAGTGGCACTGGGGTGGGCAGGGTTGGATTAATAACGGGCTTACCTATACTGCTGCCCATGGCCTAAAGTGACTGTGGGTGGGTGTCACAACAGAAAACAGTGCAGTTTCAGCACCGACTGCGACGAAAACATGCAGGGAAAGGAATCAGGCTGTCGACAAAGCCATTATGGTTGGGGTGGAACAGAGTTCTACAATGCGTGTTCTGCAGTTTGACAAACCATCAATCATACACTGTATGTACTGAATATCAAAACATATTTTACATCATTCAGGCTAAACGCGCTGAATAGCTGTGGGACTCATGACATGCTCACAATAAGAACACACTTCTCTGATCGACCTGATATCTCTTCGTGTTCCTTGAATGTTCTAATGTTGCATTTCTGGCTCTTGAATGGTCTTATTAGGTTTGTTAAAGAAGTTGTTGTGTAGCTCAGTGATTCTCAATCGTTTTCATCCAAGGACCCCCCCCCCCCCATCCAGAAAAACATGTTTAGGCCCCCATGCACAGGGTACGATGTTGTTTCTGTGATATGCGTTCGCCGATGATGACAAAAATTGCCGATGTTTATTTTTTACAAATATAGTTTAATTTGGTTACAATACTGAACAATATAATTCCTTTTGAACGTATTCAGCTGATCACCCTGTTCTCAAAACAGAAGATGAATGTTCATGAACAAAACAAATCTGAAACTAACGACAAATGACTCTAAAAAAAGAAACCAGACAACCACTAAACATGCACTCAATAACTGAAAAGACCCTCATTGTAAGGTATTAATCGTCAACAAAATAAAACAATATATTGCAAATTACGATATTTTTAACAATGTTTTAAAAGGAAATGAACGAGGTAACAATGTTTTCTGGCCGTCAGCTTTCATGTGAGATGCCACTAACTAAGCAGTTTCATTTTAGCTGTGAATTCTGGGATCCTGTGTGATCTCATGACTGAAACTCTAACGTTATTTGCAACCTGGAAGGAATACTACTGGTTTCTATTATATTTAATAAAGCCCTAATTTTAATGCGCAGTTACAGTCTATCAATATAAATACTATTGTGTCATCCTGAAATTCATTTGGGAAAATTATTTATATACCGCAAAAATCCGATATAGGCTTCTGCCCAGCCCTAGCTTCAGTCAGAATGTCGTCCTCGCTAACGCCACCTAGTGGCCTGTGGTACCCTGGTTCAGAACCACTTGTATAGCTCCTGCTCCACCAATAGTGCTTGCTCTTGTACCTGGGCATTCATTGGAAGTTCAGTCTAGCTGCACGTATGCCTTGTCGACTCCTTGATAGCATATAGGCTAAGATAAAGGTAATCCTAGCCCTATTTTCCTTATCTTACAAGAATGTGTGCAGCACTAGCTAGGAAATAACTCATTGTTTCCATCTATGAACTGAATAAAGCAAATTCTATGTTGGGATAAATATAGTTTATGAACCAGAGCCTAAATAAAATGGGCAATCATGGGCTATAAATTGCCCCAGTCCATTGTTAACAAGGTCTGCTAATGGCTAATGGCATCTCTGTCCAGTGCAGAGTAGCAAAAACAGCCAGTGGCTAGAATTACCTTTACACTAAGTTTGCAATGTGCTATTTGCCTCACTTGCATGTTGCATCAACTAAATATGTTAAATGAAAATGTACAATACTTAATGCTACATAGCCAAAGACTGTGCAGTTAATGTTATATTGCCAACTGATAATTATGTAGAATATGAAATAGATTTCCTCTTTAATTTAGCAGGCTCTGTTGAGGTACAACTAGCAGACTTTCTACTGCACTAATCGTCACTATTTAAATGATTCCTGTTTCAAAGTTATAAATGACCTTTTCAAGGGTGGAATGAATGCCATGGAAGAAGTGTTTCTGCCCCAATCTCATTTCCAGCTTCTCTGCCCATTTTTCCACACAGAATTCACTCAGCTATTTTGAGGATCTAGTAATATGTAGCAGATGTCTGGGGAGGGGGGGGGGGCAAGGGGGTGTCACCAAAGCTTGGTGCTTCTTTCATTTATTTGGTAATGAATCATGCTATTTTCAGGTGTGAAAACCGCACCTGACATGAGGATGATAAATGGATGATTAGGGTCATCTGCTTGAACACCTTGCTAATGCTGGGCCTGATTTGAGGCTCGGAGTAAATCTGACTAATGATGACTCTCAGAGTTGCAGTTGCCTGGCAGTCAGTTGGTGTAGTGCAGTGTCTCCCAACCCGGTCCTCTGGGGCCCCCAGACATTCCTTGTTCTTGCTCCCTCCCAGCTGCCATCGCACCTATACCAGGTATTCTGTCTTCCTGATTGGCTGGGGACCGAGTTCATAAAACCCTGAGGTTTAGGGTAGAAGTGAGCAAGAAACCTAACGCAGGAAATGCGGTGCACAAGCAGTGAAACACCCCAGCCTGAATGCCAGTCCATTGCAAGGGACACTAAAGACATTTTAATCCTGGGGGGGCCCCTCAGACAGTCCACATTTTTGCTCCCTCCCAGTGCACCTATACCAGGTGTTCGGTGTTCTTGATTATTTGGGGACTGGGTTGTGAAACACTGATCTAATGTATATTAATATATTATTGTCATTTATGGGGAAGACCATGGACAGAGTTTGAGGAGGGCACTGCCCCTGTCCCAGAGATTTCTGGGTCGGAAGCTATTCTGAAGGTACTTCTTTTGGGTAGTTGCTGGAATGCGGCTGTTTACCGTCAAGGTTGAGTGAATCGATAGTGTTGTGAGGTTACAATCGTGTTCTACTCTGCCACTTTGTACCTTTGCATAACCGTTTTGTTGGTACCTTATAGGTAGACAAAATAGTAGGTTATTTGTGCATCAGATACATGCACTAATACAGGATCAATAAGATGCGGGTTTGTTCCCCGAAGCGTAAAATGGGGAAGACTCACCAGATGAAGACTCACCAGATGAAGACTCACCAGTTTTAGCCAGTTTATGTTCTCTAGCAACTTCTGTTACCTGGTGAATAAAGCCTCTTCTTTAATAAACAAACAGACAAACGAACAAACTTTCATGGTTACAAGCTGATATATTTGCGCAAAAAGCTGTTTCATTAACACGTGTCTGAAAATGCGTCTGGCAGAAAAGGCTTCTGGCTCTCCTCCATACTCTGTTTCAGTCTGAACTCTGAAACGAACCGCTAAGGAAAAGCTATAATCACGCTGCGCATTTCATGTAAGCTGTCCATCCCCAGTGATTTTCCTTGACATTTCCAAACTTTCATTTCCTTCGCCCATCTCCAAAGGAGGCCTTGCATAGCGAGGAGGTAAAATAATATAAAATGACATGGTAGGATGTATAATATCAGAGTGGCAAAGGGGGTCGATGAACAGTACCAAGGCTGAGCTTATGTGCAGACTAACTTAGGCTGCAGCCCAGGGCCCCAAAATGTGTGAGGGAGCAGCACAATATTTTAATGCTGTAGGTAAGTCCCCAGCAATGACTTTGGGGGGGGGGGGGGGGGGGGGGGGGGGGGGGGGGGGGGGGGGGGGGGGGGGGGGGGGGGGGG
>JAODUD010000048.1:3958733-3970764 GCA_026784285.1 Stomatorhinus walkeri | reverse complement strand
GCCCCCACCCCTAAAATATATAATGGCTATGGGTCTGTGGAATAGTAACACTACAGTAACAGCTTTCCACTATTGATTTTTGCTAGAGATTACGGGTCCCGAAAACAGGAGAGATGCCTTGTGACCCAAAGTGCCAACATGCAGCCAGGAGATCCTGCTAATCAGAGCACGCCATGCCTTCATGGGATTATATGCCCTTGATGGTATCATTATGTTTCCCTAAGCAGATTGTCACCACTCGCTTTCTGGCTCGCGCCCTTGAAAGCCTCTTGGAAGGATGCGACGGGCAATCAAATCAGCTTGATTTGCATTGTGGCACCATAAAAGTTAGACGATTCCACATCTGCAAAAGCGACAAAGAGACAACAGTGGAAGACGCCGTGTGGGTTTTGATATAATGGGTGAATAGGAGCTGCTGAGGAGTGCGTTTGGCTCATTAGGCTATATTGCTATACCTGTTATCAGAACTTTGCTGGTTCCAATCCCAGGCTCAGCGGAGTCATTTCTCCACTGGGTCCTTAAACAAGGCCTTTAAACGCCCAAATGCCCCAGCGATTGTCTAACCCTGCATATTGATTTGGATAAAAGCATTTGCTAATTAAATAAGATGGGTATCCTGTGAGGGTGGGGCATTTTTATACACAGTACAGGAGGATTCTGCTGCTTCCACTCCGTCCCAACACCCACATGTAATTTAAGAGACTGTCAACCCTCTTCCTGCTATCCCACTTGAAATCTACACCCACAAAAATTACCTTCTTCATCTGGGGGCTTGGGTCTTTAGCTGAGCAGGCTAAAAAATATTTGTCCGCTGGGAACGCGGGCCCGATCATTTCCGACACTTCATTTTACCGATATGACCTGGCACTGAAATTAGTATTTGGAGAGAGGCAACGGGAGGTTAGGAAAGCAAGGAGAGACCTAAATGGTAGTGTAACATCACCCTCTATACACAGGGACACCAGATGAAGTTAGCTTAGCCAGAAACCTGGACCTTTATCTCTGTGAGTTTCTCACACCTACTCCTGGAGACTATTAAAAGGTTCTCCAGTACAAAGGAGGCAAGGTTGATGCCCAGTTAGTTTGAAGTCGTTAAACTTTCACTGTAGGGTAGACAGAGAGCACTATGCTAAGTACATCATCAAAGACCATGCAGAATCGAAGTAAATGCGTTCCACTGGGGACTTTATCTGCCATAGAACTGGAGTTGTTTTTTAGATTCCATCTCAACGTGACAGAAAGACATACATGCTTTAGATGTTAAGCTATCTTTCATGAGATGTAACTGGCATATACAGTACTGTACAAATTTCTAATGTTAAGCTAATTTTGAGCGGCAAGTGCATATTTTCTCAGAATGAAAAAACACCATTTAATATTAAAAGATACGCGATTATCGGTAAAACAATAATAAATGACAAGGATTTATTCTGTTCTCCAAACAGTTGCTGGTATCTTCTTGGATGGCTAGATGAACAGCGCTCCGGTTCCCAAACCTCTCCTCAGGGGCACCTCAGTCGTTCCATGGCTTTGTTAAATTTCATTACCAGCTCAATTAATTAATTAATGAAACTATTTTTTTAAAAGTTACTATGACGTTGGTTCGCTGCATGAGGTGATGCTAATGGTCAAGTCAAATGCCACATGGATATATTAGATGGCTGCGGCTGGTTGTTGGTTGTTACTTTCCAGCCAAATTACGGTGCTCCTGAAATCCGTCCACCCCTTTCTACGCCCACCCCTACACACAATCTCTTTTCCTTCCCCACTCTCTACCCTAACCCTTCTACGCAAGAACAGAGTTACTTAAAAGCTTGGTTATATTTATTACAGTAATCCATTAAACTCTGATCGTTTGTTTTGGGTTTTTTTCATTTTATAAAGTGTGAATTTTAAATTTGTTCCCTTTTGTTTTTCTCACAGGTAATTACATTCCTTTTCCCCACGGACAGTATCTTGAATTCCTTACCACTCCCACCCCCCCACATCCCCACATGGTTAAGCATTGAATACACCGTCAGCGAACCTGCAATGCTAACAGTAACGCCCGGCATGCTAACATCCCCGCTACATTGGTTGTATTCCTACATAAATGTATTATTCTGTATTATTAACCTCGACCATCTGACCCGCAGGACCCCACCTTTGAACCACCTGATGGAAATCGCAGTCCACTGTTAAGCAGGCAGCGCAGTTCGGTGGCTAAAAGGTTACGGTATGCAAACACGAGAGGTTCAGACTGCATCCTTCTTAGAAGTCAGTAATGCAGAGTCATGCGGATGCGTGTGCAGCTAAATAGCTGCCACGGTTCCTCAGAAGGCTCTTCAGAAACCTGCTACATGACCTTTCAATGGCTCAAGGGGAAACAGATCCACACTAATACAGGTATCATCCAATCGCAATGGATTATGGTTCCTTTTAAGGGATTAGCAGCTTAGGAATGAAATAATGTTGCATGTGGGAGACATCTGATTGGTTGGTCCCGCCTCTTCTAGTTTGCTTGGACCCATCCCCTCTAACTCTGATTGGTCATATCTCAGAACCAATCATGTTTTCCTTCTGCCCTCAGAACATTTTTGTGCAAGTAAAACTCCCGTGAGCCACGACTAAAGTTCCCTTCTGGCTGGCCTACGAGGAAGACGTTCATTCACTCACCAAAGCACGTACTTCTGCTCTAAGGAGCAGACCTTGTTTTGTACGCCTGTAGTCATCTTGCATACAGATGATACCGATCTGGTGTCTTCTGGCTGATTTAACGTGGCGAACTGAGTTCTGATTCCCCCAAACGATGGCCACCTGTTCCCCTCACTCCTGCTGAGGATTGCATCCTGCAGCTGCCCCCGTTCTCTCCGTCAGCTCCGTCGCTCTTCAGATACCTTCTCAGGCTCCCCCCACCATGAAAGTCTGCAGGAACCTGCAGATGACATTCCCTCCGCTGTCATCTCCATCTCCTGCCTCCCTTCCACGCGCACTGCACACTGCCTAACGTCACAGGTCAGCTGGGAAAACGACCTGAATTCCAGCTGAGGGTAGAGCGATATATTAATTTTGAGCTGAAAGTGTCGCGTGCAAAGTTTCTATGGTGTATAAGAGGAAAAAAATGTATGCGAGGAGTGTAAAGGTTACATCGCTCTGCTAAAACATCCACCCACCTATCCATCCATCAATCTTGTAACAGCTTATCCTGGTGTGGGTTGCCAGGTGGGGGGAGCACAAAGCTGGAGTACACCCTGGATTAATTATAGTAGCGAAGCACAATGCCGCCTCTTCATTTATCCCCCTGAGATCTGCTCCAGGACTCCTTTGATGCTGGCGTGATTAGTGTGAAGGTAAGGGTGACTCCGCATCTGACAGTACCACTGTAGCTTCATCATAAGACAAGGGAGCTATATCATTTACATTTTATTTATTTTGCAGATGTTTTTACTCAAAAATATTTTTTTTTGAGAAAGTATGACCGGACAATCTCTGAAGCAATCAACAGTTAAATATCTTGTTCTCCAACCCTGGCAGTGAAATCAAATTTGCCAACTGTGGGATTTGAACCAGTGACCTTCCAAGCATAGGCCCCGAGCCAAAGACTACCCCCATATGAGGTTTAACATTGAGAAAAAGTGTATGGGGTGCATAGCCCCCTCAGATTTTCCGGTCCTAGTTCACGATGGCCGGCGCTTTGTTTTGGTCAGCCAGAACGCCCACACGTCTCACTGTGTGTCTTGGATACAGCACCTCACCTGTCGCCAAAATGCAGAGAACTCTCTGGCTTGCAGCTGTAACCTAGCGCATTAGAGGCAGGGGAAAGCAATCTAAATGCAAAGCATATTCAAATCAAACAGACGATCAATGATGTTGTTTAGACGGTCTCTACGGAAACGTTTTATTGGGCTTCCTCTCCGGTTTGCGTTGCATAACCCAAAAGGCATTCACAAATATCTGCAATGGCTGGGCAGGTTCGATCTTCACGGTATATGCTTCTTCAGTCGCAAATGGCGTGCTACATACATTTAAACTAAAATGACCTCACCTTTCACAATCTGCACGATCGTTGTTCGCTAACTATGTACCGGGGGTAGATTCATTCTGTAACTACTTCGTCAGTGTACAAACTGCTTCAAAGAGGTAGACACTGGACTGCATCTCAAAGAATCCCAAAAGCAACCCTGGATCACTGACCAGCTAATCGATAAATAATGGAATCCGTGATAAATAGACCAGACCACTGATTCAAGGGATGAGTCTTGTCAGTGAATTTTAGTCCCTGTGCTCAATGAATCACCTATCTTTGTTTTCGAAACCATTTACTGATGATGTGGTTAAATGCAACTGGGACCTTTACAGACTCCGCCACATTATAGCATAGTTCCTGTCACATGATGCTTTTATTTCTGAAAAATCTCCAAAATCACAATGTCACTGGTGTGGGTGGGGAGATGGTGCTTTAACATCCAGTGAATGAGTGAGCGGGTCATGTGATGGGTGAATAAGTGAGAAGTGTGAGAAAATTACACGCCCACGGGAGCAGCTAACCAAGCTAAGCTGGGGACTGTTTATGAAGTTATAAACCGTGTGTTTGGCCAGACATCAATTGCTGCTTGAACAGGACCGAATGGAAGCTCATTGAATGACTCTTAACTTTAGTGTTAGCGTCACAGCTAACAAAGCCAAGCTGGGGACTGTTTATGAAGTTATGAACCGTGTGTTTGGCCAGACATCAATTGCTGCTCGAACAGGACCGAATGGAAGCTCATTGAATGACTCTTAACTTTAGTGTTAGCATCACTTAACGCAGTTGGAAATTCACAAATTCATGGGCAGAAAATTAGCTTTGGATCTCCCAGAATTTTGTACCACAGAGCATTTTTTGTCTCTCCCAACCAGAATCTTTGCTTTTTTTCTGACTGACTAATTTTTTGTGAAACATTATCTGCTGTTACGCCTGCTTATGTTGTCAGTCTAAATTAGGCCCAGATCTACCTGTTGCTGCTAAATCTTTGTTTGGCAGTACAGAAAGAGCTCAGTACCTCTGAGAAATGGAATAAAATTCCAGGCAAATCTTGTATTTCCATGTTCAGTATTGTACTCCAAGTTGTCCATTTATTTTGTACATATAAGAGTGACAGAAATAAGGGATTATTTAATTATTATTTATTTGTTGTTTATTTTCTTTCTTTCTCTTAAAAAAGCTAAAATATGTTTAATGTGCCTGTGAATTGATGGATGGAGGGTGTTCTTAAATTCTATTAAAATCTTACAATGGTTAGAACCGTTGGATTGCTGTTACATGCCCAAAGAGCCCTGAGATTCAGGCGGCAGTTTGTACATGAACTGATAATAATGTTCATAAGAATTACTTGATTCCCTAGCATGACAGTGCATTTTAATCAATACCAAAGGATTTGGACGCATAATAATACACTCCACTGATTACTGATAAGTCGATTAATATAAGAGCTAAAGCTTAAACATTAACAGCAAAATTAATGACTTGCCAAGCACAGATGTAATCTTATATTAACATGGTTAGTCCGTGTTGGTGCCGTAGAAAATACAAAACGATAACATAAATAAATTAAAGAACAACTTCTCGGAATTGCGTATTATTTAATTAACTATCTGACGCCTTCATACCTGGCGAAAGGTTCAGATCACACGGAGTGTCATGGACCTTCCACTGGCTCATAATCAACGAGATACAGTAATAAAGTTCAAATACCATAGCTGGATTTTTAACAATATCTCACTGCAACTCCGTCGCACTCCTCTAACCATATATTGGAACTACAACAGAGATATATAGACATCCTTTTGAAACAACATTGATATTCGCACAGGGGGCGAATTCATTCGCGAAGGGAAAACAACGTTTATTCCTTTACGAGATATGTCTGTATATGAATACAGGGATAGGTTGTAGCTTAATTTAATTCATATTATATTTACAGTACTATATGAAAATGTAACTGGGCATGTCTACCTTTATTGACGTATATTATAGCTAATTATTATAATATCCCCACAAACTAAAACTAACGAGGGACTAATAGATGTATAGGGTTAAAATAAAGGACTGGGTGGGTTTTGTAACTAGCGGAGTATTAATCCCCCGGTGCCGTCCCACCCTCCGTGTCTCATGCCATTGAATCTCAGATGCCGCCTCCCTTTACACCCCTGACATGTGTCTTCAGGGCGTTTCAGACACTGATTACTGGTATTGAGACCTTTCACTTCATTCCTACATTAGTTCCTATCTTCGGTCCTATATATATACACGCGGCGTTACGCGTCATGCTGATCCAAATCGTATATTGCTTAAACTCTGAACTTAAAACGATGCAGTTTTAATGTCATTTAATTAGGCGGAAAAAGACTCGTCAGGCTGCATTATTTATTGACTTTTATTTTCTTGATCAACATCAACAACATTTTTTACTAATTAGTGGCCACTGTCGTGCACCCGAAGTTCGACTCACGTTATCCGCAGGGCGAGCAGCGTAGCCCACAGCCGCGCGTGTGACCAGCATCCCGCTAACGCGGCCACCTGCCAAAGGCGCCAGCCTACATGCGCTCCCCCCCCACCCCAGAAGAGCACAGAAGCATCACATTCTCTTCTTGCAGAGGTTTTCTAAGCGTATTGCACGTTAGCGTCATTGCATAATAATGATAAAATAACAGCTGTTAGTTTGGCATTTAATAACAGTCAGCAAAAACGAACTCAATACACATGCATGAGAAGGTAATATGTCGCGTTATTTCCCCAGTAATTTCCGATTTCATAATGCTCGGATATGTAGCACCCATTAACTCTACCCCCCCCCCTCCCCCCAACATCATCACACACGCGAGCAGCTCACACCGTGAACCCCATTCCTCTTAAACCCATGCAAGACCACCTTAAAACCATGTTAAAATTCAAAGCAAGGCACCCGGCCCCTCAAGCATGGACCAGCATACTGTAACGAGTCAGGCTCCCGCATCGGCTGTTGTTTGCTGGTAATAGCAAGGAAAAGTTAGTCTGCTTGTTTGTCTGTCTGTTTGTTTGCTTGTTTGATGTTTCCTGCCCTCGGGTTAGTGACAATCATAATATACGACCACGGGAGATAAATTAAGTGAAATGTAAAAACAGTAAACACCAGTTTCTCAATGATTTCGTACGGGAATTTTTTCGATCTAAATCGTTAGATGTTTCTGGTGTATCAGCTTGCAGATGTATCAGTTTTGTTTTCTGCCCTTCTGTATTTTGGACGCCTGTGATCCGCTCGGTCCATGCTTCGCTTTCCCCTTTAAATTTTCCCCCAGCCTGGGAAATTGCTCTACCACCAACATCAGCAGCCGCTGCTCCTTGATGTTGTGGTAGCGTGTGCGCATGCGCCCCACATTGGAATTACGGCACTGGCAAGAATAAGTTGGACCTCGTCTGTCTTCACTGAAATCCAAAATCATATCAAAACTATGGCGATGCTGAGAATTAGAAAAAGAAGCTATTTCGGCATTTGGACTTTTCCTTTAATTGTGGCCGTTGTTTGTGCGCAGAGGTGAGTGATTAGATGATTCGTACTTTCTCCGCGCGCATGTACTATATGTCACTTGTAAATGGACATAGAAACATTTTTAACTAAGAATGCATCTCCCTTTCTTCTAGTGTCAATGACCCTAGCAATATGTCACTCGTCAAAGAAACTGTGGATAGACTGTTGAAAGGATATGACATTCGCTTGAGGCCAGATTTTGGAGGTAAATCAAACCATTTAATAGAGACACTTATTTAATGCAGTGGTGTTTTATTTATAAGCATGCGTGGCTATTTCTTGAATTTTGTGAATTGTCAGATGCAAGAGCTCATTTTAAAGTGAAGTGCACGTTGCTTCCGATCGTGAAGGTAGCGGGCCAGGCTTTCCGATAACGTACAATGTTCATTTTATAGAGACATCGTCTTTGTATGCTGTTTTAATGCGTAGTTTACGACGATGGCATTTTAAAACTTGTACCGATTTAATATGAAATTCAACTTTTGCAATACACCGATTATCTTTGAGTTCATAACGTGCATCTGTCTGTTACTGTCTGCGAAAATACACTTTGATAATCTTTTACGGCCAGGTTGTAAATGAACATTGCAATTTTAAGGATGTTAATGTCAGTGGTTTTAACATGCGAAGGCAAAATATCAATATAACCTACATAGTTTCTATAAAAGGGAGAAAGTAGTTTTCCGTAGTGGTATCATTCTTATTTTATTAGAAAGGTCGTGTAGTATTTTAGAAATCAACAATTGCATTCACAACCAGACGTTAACTCACCGGTGTAGTGGATATTTATTACCTGGATGCGGATGAAATACAGATTATTGGCTAATGCACAGCGTATGGGGTGTTTCATATCGGGCACGCATGCAGTGAATGTAGCGAATTTTTAATAAATGAACAAGTTATTAATGTATTTTCTGCCAAACCTTTTGTTGGTTTCCAGGTCCCCCGGTGGGAGTAGGAATGAATATAGACATTGCGAGCATAGATATGGTGTCCGAAGTCAATATGGTAAGTGCACCATTCAGTTATCCTTACCTCGCCAGTCCTCCCTTCGGTACAATTTCTGAAATGTATTGATCATACAAACATAAACGGGATACGCTGTCTCTCCCCCCCTCCGCCCCCCCACTCCCCCCCACTCATTATCTGTATTGGACGGTGCACCGTTAATTCATCGGTAAGGACTGGCCGGGGTAGACAGGGCTCGTCTCCTTGAAACGTCTTACGCCGGGCTGTTGAATCACTGGCAAAGTGGCATGTACTTGATCGTATTTGATGCTATTGCGATTTATTACGAAGAAAAAGCAATACCCATGGAAATACGCTGTCCTTCAAAAATAATTACACGGCTAACGTGAGCACTACGTGTGTGTGTGTGTGTTGTTTTCCTCGTACTCGTACCACATTGCTTTTCTGGTCGTGCATACCAGCAATCTCCTATGTTTCATAATGGGGCTTTCTTGAAGGTCAATTCATAGTGTTAAGTCAATCCTATGAAACAGTACAACACGTTGCACATTTTATGGTGTTAATTTCGAAGGACGGGCCATCGTACAGCGCTCACGTTAGAACGGCGGACTGCCAGTGTCACACTTGCGGGAACATGTTTCAATGACGCCGCACTTCAGTGTGCTTCGCAGCGGCCAAAGTTTTGCCTCATGCAACAGCTTCCCCTAGTGGTAGTTATAGAAAACGCAATTAACCATTGATCTCCCTAAAAACGGATCGAATAATCAGCATTCACACGTCAAAATGTGCATGAGCTGAGCCTTAAAGTGGGTGAATGCACCAAAATCCAAATTAATTGGAGGGCTTTTTAGGTTTTACTCCTTATTTTGTAGCTTTGTTTACTTATTAAGTGGATTTAGTGGGTATTTGCAGTCTAATCATTTAATGCAATTGTTCTGTGGTCTATAGTATATGCATTATTTTCTATGATCAAAATTTTGCATTCAAATCTAATTATAGGAAGGGATTTTGAAGGATTTTATAACGGAATATAGTTGGAATGCTTCAAGCCTTTTGAAAACTGAACTATTGACCTAAAATAATGCAACAGTTTCAGAATTTGTCTCTCACCAGGCATATTTTTCATCCTTTTAATTATTTTGTATCCTGGTGTTTAATATTTCTACATCCTGTACTTGTAAAATAGTGAGAAATAATGTTGCTGCAGTACCCATGTCATGTTATATCTATTGCTTTTTATTGATAATTGATTTTTAAATAAGAATTCAAGACTGTATAGCTATTATAATTGCTATGATTGTTGCAATGACTACTGATTGTTTTCATATTTCTTTCTCGTTTAACGTAAAAGCCTATTGATCATATTAATTCCATTTTGTAGTTTTTAGCATTTGCTGCACAAGACACCTGAAACAGTTCTTGCTTGTGGCATGAATAGTTCAGTGCATTGAACATTTGTACTTTGCGACATTCGAGATAAACTGTCCAGCCTCTCTTTCATGTAAACAATGCTGAAAGTCTGGATATAAACCTAAATGCTTTTAATGTTTAGGCTCTTAATGACAGACTTGTCTTTGTGCTTGGACGTCCTGCTGGGTTATTGTTTAAAGATAATGGCATCGCCATCAACACTTTGAATATACGACCTCAGCTCTTTATTCTGTAATCCCAGGTTGCAGGAAACACTCATATAATCTCTCATTGGTCCATGTCTGTTCTTTTTATTTAAATTCTTGAACACAGACATTGTGTACTGAGTGGTACAGCTGATAAATTTGTATGCGACTGATGACAAATTTTCAAAGCAACCCATATGCAGTGGGTTAACTTGTGTTGTACAGTTCAGAATAAATCCATAATCAGCTCTTACAATGTTTTCCATGAGTGCTGATTGTCTTGTATTACTGTATTACTTTGCAATAATTTTAGCTGTTACAGACAGCTCTATAATTCACTAACAGACTTGGCCCTACCACAAAGTGTTAAACCTCTCAGACATGGTTCCCTGTGATTGGAATATATGTGAAATTCCCGACAGGCCTGCTGAAAATGCGATCCATCGATCTATATACTCGCAGTAGCTTTCCACGCCACTCAGTAATTCCTTGGATCCTGAATTCTCTTTTTGGAACTTCAGTTGCTAGTGGGACTCGATGACTTTCCCAAGCATAAGTGACACCGGTAACCACTATAGAAGGAGTCTCCTTTGATCTGTGACCCTGCAGTCTCTGTGTTAAGATTAAAGTAGGGTTCTTCTTTACATCTGTAACACATCTCTATAGACAGATGAGCAGACTCTGCACCGAATCCGAACAATTGTGGTGACCTTGGCAAACAAGTGTTTGTCCTCCAGTTTTGGCTCTACTTATGTGTTTTGCTTCTGTCCATGGTGGTTCTCTATGCCTCCAACCATGTAAACTCACTGGATCCAGATGGTGGTTCTCTTTGCCTCCAACCATGTAAACTCACTGGATCCAGATGGTGGTTCTCATTGCCTCCAACCATGTAAACTCACTGGATCCAGATGGTGGTTCTCTTTGCCTCCAAACATATAAACTCACTGGAACCAGGTGATGGTTCTTTTTGCCTCCAGCTATGTAAACTCACTGCATCCGGATGGTGGTTCTCTTTGCCTCCAACCATGTAAACTCACTGGATCCAGATGGTGGTTCTCTTTGCCTCCAACTATGTAAACTCACTGGATCCAGGTGATGGTTCTCTTTGCCTTCAACCATGTAAACTCACTGGATCCGGGTGGTGGTTCTCTTTGCCTCCAACCGTGTAAACTGACTGGATCCAGGGGGTGGTTCTCTTTGCCTCCAACCGTGTAAACTCACTGGATCCAGGTGGTGGATCTCTTTGCCTCCAACCGTGTAAATTCACTGGATCCAGGGGGTGGTTCTCTTTGCCTCCAAACATATAAACTCACTGGAACCAGGTGATGGTTCTTTTTGCCTCCAACTATGTAAACTCGCTGGATCCAGATGGTGGTTCTCTTTGCCTCCAACCATGTAAACTCACTGGATCCGGGTGGTGGTTCTCTTTGCCTCCAACCATGTAAACTCACTGGATCCGGATGGTGGTTCTCTTTGCCTTCAACCATGTAAACTGACTGGATCCGGGTGGTGGTTCTCTTTGCCTCCAACCGTGTAAACTCACTGGATCCAGGTGGTGGTTCTCTTTGCCTCCAACCGTGTAAATTCACTGGATCCAGGTGGTGTTTCTCTTTGCCTCCAACTGTGTAAAATCACTGGATCCAGTTAGATGTTGAGATATTCAGCTGCTTGGTTTATGGAAAGCGGAGGGTCTTTAGGTTAGACGACCTCTTTGTTTACCGAAAACTGTTCAATCCTCATGCTCCATTTTGAAAAGGCATTTTGAAAGATGCTCTTTGTGCTGGAAGCATTTTGCACAAAAAAAAACCTTTTAGGGCTATGCGAGTGCCTGGGATATATCTGCCCGATGCGTATGTGAGCCTGACCTCACATCACAGCTTGCTATTTTTTTTGGGGGGGGGGGGGGGCGGACATCTTCTC
>JAODUD010000048.1:3946884-3958633 GCA_026784285.1 Stomatorhinus walkeri | reverse complement strand
CCCCCCCCCCCGGACATCGTCTCTTCGGATGTTGTGGTGGGTGAGTAACAGAATGTGACTAACATAATGGGAGGAGAGCAAAGGGCAGCATGTGATTTCGGTTTTGATATCCAGACATTTGTGATTGTTTCTGTCACTCTGTCTATTGCTTCTCCCTCTTTCTGTGGTTGCGTGTGCATTCCGAGTTTGGGTGATAAGCATTCAAGACCAACTAATACAGAACAGCCAATGTGGAACAACCAAAATAGTTAATTGGAAAGTGTGTGGTCCACGGTCTGTGCCATATAGTATTTTTTAGGAAGCTCTACTTTTGTAAAACATTTTATGCAAAAAATAAATAAAGAAGATGCTCTGAGAGCCTATCTTAAGGGAGGGATTATATGTAGAACCAGCATCATTGACCACAACTGAGAGATCCACTGAAAAAATACAGGTCTGCAATTGAAGTTAAGACGTACAGAATGTATATTTCTACCAGAAAACATTTGGCTCGCTTTAGGCTTTGACCCATTAATTCAGCTCCACGTGCACTAAAGTGATTACAGGTGCTATATTGAAAGTAGAAAAACATTCATAGAACTAACAACCTCCTGTCAGGTTCCACATCTGGCCTTCCTTCCGGACAAGAGTCTGTGTCTTTGCATATCTTTGGATGTGACTTTTTAAATCACTTTTTAAAAATGGAATTCATCATGAAACAAGAGCGATTAACGTTACCCTCCATCTAGACTTTTCAATTGTTATCTATGTAATTAATCTTCGACAGTGAGCTTCTAAGAACATCTGTACACTCAAGAGATACAGCAGAATAGAAAATGGGCTTATTTTCTCCTAGCCTCTCGAAGGTGACTGAACCCCAGCACTGGAGCAGCGTTTATTAAGGTACTGAATCTAAACTTACAATTCTTCCCCACCTGATGTTATCACATAGCATTTAGCCTTTTCTTCTTTAAATGCTTCTGCCACTTTACTGTATATAATGGAACTAGGCCTCTCCAAAGATTACTGGATAAGCCAGCAGAATCCGCAGTCTCAGACGCAGCAACGCAGATGCAGTCTTTCGTTTTCAACCAGGCGTTGCCAAGGAATGGCATTCAGATTTGGTTCAGAGACCGTCTCTGCTTTCTTGTGTATTTTTTTTCTTTAAACGTGGTCCTACATTCTGGTAAATATTGCAGCTAACATATGTTTTGTTTGTCAGCTGCAAAGTGGGATCTGGGTTATATTTATAGACGTGGTCGGTATTAGTGAAAATGTAATATCCTTTTGAGTGATACATTCATTTTCCAAAGTTATACTTCTCCAATAGACTATAAGCTCAAGTGGATTCAGGCTGTAGTGCCTTTTTATGATCCCTGCCCATTGCCCTTTTAGGTTTTCCATAAAAGCACCTGTCTCCGTTGATACCTTTTCGTACCATGTTGGATCGCCGCCGTTTTGTACGATTGGTATATTAGAAAAGAAAATCAAAAACAAACCTGAAATTGTTGCATTTACCAAGAATTTTATCAAACATAAATAAACCCTCAGTCATATATAAACCCTCTGGTCAAGCTGTGAGCTTTTATGCCCAGAATTGTGACCATGAAAAGCAATGCATCGGGGAAATTTGCAGAACCTCCTTCAAGGCTGCTTAGGTACAATGTGAACGCTGCATCTTTACTGCTCTTCAAACTGCAACGAAATACTAGACAAAATCTATATAGCGTTCTGCTGGAAAGATACACCGTAATGTTGTTGTTTTAGTCTGCTCTTAAAAGAATGCCAATCTAATAGCACAGACCGACCGAAGAAGCATTTAGAAAAAAGTGGTTTAAGGATCATTTGTCTGGTAGATGTGCTATGACCTGAGCTGCAGCACGTCAACAAACATCTACATTAAAAGGTTTCCATCTCCTCACAGCTGTTAAAGCTCAGCATTTTGGGTGACCTCATATATCTGTGGTCTTGGGTTCGATTCCTGCCCCCACCTCCTGTGTTCTTTGCTGGCTGGGATAGGTGCAATTTCAACTCGGGGGGGGGCAACTCCATCCCACCCCACCAAGAAAACATAATAGGCCAGATCCGGGAAACAAAGTCGCATGTCTTCCGCCTTCAGTAAATTCAGTATCATCGGGCCACGTGTTCTGAATCGAGCGTGAACGTCACCTGAGGAGGGGTATTGACTTGAGCATGTTCAGACACCTAGTGTGTTTCACCCCCCCTTCATTGTTTCCCCCACCTGGTGATAAAAGTGACGGCTGACAATCAATCCAGTTGCAAGGACGTATATTCTTTTATGAGTTCGGAACCCAGCGGAGGGAACCTGACAGCGACGAATGCCACGTGCTGCATGGTGATGATCAGTTTGTGTCTGGAAAATGGGCCTGGCATCACTCTGAGTGCCTGCCCAGGACAGGGACTGCTGGGTGGCCACGGGAGCCAAAGGCAGAAGTCACCTTTAAGACAAGACCCATTAATTTCTGCCCAAAGTATGTGACATCTGCCCTTCCTGTGGCCCAAGGAATAGATTATACCTCCTCCATACATCTTCATGGCTCTGTTGTGATGGGTGTGGTGTGGCTCAGTGGGTCAGGATGACATGTCTGTGAACAGATGGTCATTGGTTCCAATCCCACTATCGTCTGAGTAATGTCACTGTTGGTGCGTAATTAGAATAGTCTTGCCACTGGCTAATTTGCTGTCTCAAAAGTAGGTTACTCTGAATGTAAATGCGGAATAAGTAAACAGGCAAAGACGTGGGAACGTCCCGATGAGGGAAGGTGAAGGGTTAAATCAGACCGCTACAACCAACCAAGGCTAATAATTTGTAGTCTGCCTTAGCTGTCGGTACTTTTACCGTGCCGGGCTGTCTGTTGATTCTTAAACGAGGGGCTGCTTCACCCTAGAGATTTTGGCTTTGCGCTTCGAGTTTCCGCAGCAGCTCAGAAAAGCCCAGGTCCTCACTTTTACTTCCAAAGCACGTTTTCCCAGCACGTTAGGCAGAAGCGGAGAGACCTGAGAGAAACGGTACAAAATGCTGAAGCCCCTTTCCGGTCGGGCGAAGTGAAGCACTCCGTGCCGGCGGGAGAGATCACATGACCGCCTCCATTATACAAAACACTCTCAACATCAGGAGGCTCAGAGTCAGTCTGTGGTGGCAGTTAATGTTAAGTAGTATCTTCTGAGCTACAGTTCCCTTGTTTCATTTTAGCCGCTTTGATTCAATGTGGGGAAAATATAATATACCTCTGCAGCACTGTACGTGCTTTCATCATCTCAGCTAATGAGACAATATCAGTGTGTTCATTTCGAGAGGCAATTATCCCAGGACGGCACCGTCGTGTTGGCACATGAAGTTTCCATTTTAACATTCATGGATTCATCAGTCGAAAGTTACGGCGACTTTTAAGGCACCCGGAAAGTGCCTCGTTCATCTTTCACGCTGTTTGTCTAGGGTCCTTCCTTCTCTCGGGTAATCAGAGAAGCCCTTGAGGTCTTAGTCTTCCTCTCTCAGGCAGTCCCGATTAGATACAAATAAAGCCTATATAAATCGTTTTCTCTGACATAAACAAGGGATTCCCCCGCAATTCCAACCAGCAGACGTGGTTGGAATATGTATGGATGCAAGAGCGAGGAATTATTATTATAACGAGTAAAATTTAAGTTTATTCTAGTCTGTAATTGTATTTATTTTAGAACTTGGTAACCGAGTGTCATAAGGAAGCAGCTTTCTGACAAGAATGGGTTTAGCTCTGGGTACCAGGCTGTGTTGAGGTCAATATTTTGCAAGAAACACAGGGCACAAGACCTAAGTCACCCTGGATGAGGTGTCAGTCCAGTGGAGGTCGCACTTATATTTCAGGGGCAATCAAAAGATGCCAGTTTGTCTATCTGTATGTCTTTGGTCTGCAGGGTGACATGCTAAAATTCTACCGACTTAGGAAGTGGGACTGAATTTCCCAGCCCTGCCAATTCGCAGTACAGGTGCTACCTACCCATGCTGACCCATCCTTTTGATCTGAGTGATTAAAAATTTAAATGAACCCCACGGTACAGAAGTTACTAGAGAGCCCAGAGGACTACATAAGGCGACGTCGTTTGGAAGTCATGACCCACACCCTCCAGTAAATCACCCAACCCTCACCTGGGGGAACATTCCGGGTCAATTACTGATGATACGCAATCATCTGCAATCACCGCTAACGAGCAGTTTCGAGTTTAATTAAACAAAGTTGGCTGTGAAACAACACGTCGACAGCGAGCAGAAGACAGGGGCCTCTTTAGTACCTGAATCGTAAGTACCCCTCTGGTAGGCTCAGCGGCATTGTCAAACGTCGATTGGGTATCTGGTAGTTCAAGCGTCCAATCAGTTGGTCGACTGGGTGGTGGTGGGGCGGGACCGAATGAAACCCAAATGGTTCCCCCTCAATTTTATGAATGTTAACTGACGGCTTGGAGGTTAACAGGCATGAAAGCCTGCTGCTGTCTGGTGTACAATGACAACGTTTGCCATCCATAAGCCGATCTTTTGAGTTAAGGGAAGGCGTGTGAAATTAGCTCATATCTATAGAGGGGATGTCCTACAAACGGGGCCAAGCTTTAATGGGAAACACGCAGGCTTTTTTTAGCATTCCTATATTCAAATGCTGCACTGATTTTACTCTTTATACTTCATCTGGAAGCTGGAAGGGAAACTGGGGGTCACAGGTAATAAATACGTTATATTCTTATGCGAGACGCCAACACGTGGAATATAAATGCAGGTTCCTGCATTGTACGGAATGTGTTTTGGAGCATTTAGATTGTTTTCACGGATGAATAGGATTGTGTTGGAAGTAAGAAAACAAGCTGCAAGATGCAGTCCATACTGCCTGTTCGCTAAGGCCATTAGCCGTCAAGGATTTACTCAATATCTTGGCTTCACTTTAGCCATTTCAAAATTCACTCTCGATCTTGTCTGCCATTAGTGGTGTGTTCAAACCTCTTCTTTAATTGCTACTTTGTTCTTAAGCCCAGTCATTGTGAGCCTCTAGCTCAGGTTTGGGGACATAGACAGGAGCGGGGCCACAGGGGCATTGACCCTAACTGAAAGCTGATTGGCCGTAAGAGTGCCCCCTCCTCTGTCACTCACCGATTGAAAACATATCATTGGCTAATGATGGGCTTCCGCCGACCATACGTATTATGCCCCCTCTCGTACCCCTCACCTAGAATTGATCCTGCTTCAGCTGCTCTCTGATCCACTTCTTGTTCGTCACTTTGGTCAAAAGCACCTGATAAATAAATATAATTGTAATTCTGCTTGGCACACTCTCTCCGTCTTTACTCTTCTGGTCTTGAAAAGTCTTTGATCAGAAGGGCTGTAAACAGCCATGGATCCCCAACACTGAAATTAAGTTCACTCCAATTTCCTGCCACGGATTTTAATTAAACATTCAGCAATGCCTTTTCATTTCCATCAAACTAATATCTTTTAATGAGTCATAATACATTTTTGCATGGGCCCCTGTACCATTGGCGAGTTCTCCCTATTAACCCAAAAGGCCTGCAACTCCAATAATGCTTACCCATTAAATTCCTGATTTGTGTACTGTTTGCATTAGCACTATTAAACATATTGTGATCCAAGCAGAGCCCAATGATGCTTCAATTACCATCTGGAACCATCTGCTGCTTCCTCCAGGGTTCCAACCTAAATGCCGAGAGACGCACGGGTCTCTCAGGTACTTCCAGGAATGGGTAATATTTCAAATATGTATCCTAAGTTTTGTAATTTGCATTTTTAATACATGAATATTCACAGCTCGATTTCAACGCATTATTTCGTATTCATACTTGTAATTTCATATTCATAATTTACATGAATATACATCAACAGCCTGGTGTTTACAATTTATTTTTGCGGTTTGGTTTACTTTTATAACATATGTTCGTTTTCAGTTTTACTTACATAGTTCTTGGCAAGGGTATTTTACATTTGCAAGGAATATAACTCTCTGTGTGTTCATTTTCCATTTATTTATTATTTTCTTAATATTAATATTTTTTGTGTGTTGTGCAACCTCAACAACCACTCTGTTATTAAAAATGTAATGCTTCTGTCACTCTTTTCACTCTGGGAAAACTGAAAATTACTTAAGTATCAGAGGCACTTTGGCTCCAGGTTCGATTTGGGCCTGATGTAGATCTTCTGACCTCTGATGCTTCACGAGCACAGTAAACATCAAAAAAATAAATAAATACATAAAAAACAAACAAACAAACAAATAAAGAAAGAAAGAAAGAAATATTCAGGAAATGCTGTTTCCTATTGCAAATAGCAAACCAAAAAAAAACGCCCCAAAATAGACTCGTGTTGTTGGTTCAGTGTTCAAGCCACCAAGTAAATGGGAATATGTATTTTACGCTGCTGAGTCACTTACTGTAAAAGTTCAGCCTCTTTCTCTGTTTTAAAGAAATGCGCTCAGACATGGAATAGATACTGGAACACAGCTGGTTGCGTAGTAGTGTCACGATATGTAGCCGGCTAGCTTCAAATTACTTTCCACCAGTCGAAAGTTACCTGGAAATATTATTTTGCATAAACTTTTGTAATGAAGTTGTCTTTCAAATAGGGCTATTTTGCAGATGCGTGGCACGTAGCTACGCAGTAAAACAACGAGTTGGAACACAACCCCCCGCCTCCCAAAAAATTACTGATCAGACACATAGCCAGGTAAAAAAAATTGCTCACAAAAGTTTGCTTAAAAGTTTGAACCCCTCTCAAAATTAGCTCCCCGATCGGCAACATTTCTTGAGCCCCCCCCCCCACGACCAGCAGTATTTGCATTAGGACTATCTCTGACTTTACCTTTACATAATATCTGTCTGAAATATCATAGAGAAAATAACGCAATAACTGAACATTATGGATTTACAGGCTAATAGTTTCTCCTGAGCGTCGTTTTTTTTTATCGAAATCTGACAGTGTCCCTTAATATCACCCACCACTGCTAATCTTAAAGGATTTGGCACGCGGCTGACATTTTTAGGTGCATAAAGGTGTTTATGTTTTTCTCATGTAGAATGAAAACAGATGAAGGTCTGCGCCTGTATTTTGTGTGTCACGGTGCAGAACATGATAACAGACTGAGCATGGAGCAGGTTGGACGGGCTGTCCAGGTGGCTCCGGGGCGCACGGCTTATTCTTCTACCTTGACACATAATACCGCTGCAAATGCGGGATGTTGCTAAGGAGACCCTATGGCATTTTGCAAAGTAAATTGTTCTTTGATGGATTGTCTCGGTGCGCGCTCACGCTCGTCTAAAGAGTCACATAAATGCCTGCGCGCCCGGGGCCGAGGTAGAGACGATGTCGCCGGTATTGACAGTGTGTCGTAACTTAGCTCATTACGTCGCTGTTTCTCGGTTCGTGTCCCCTCGGGGCAGTTAATAACGATGCCGATGTTTGCGGCTGGAAGAGGCCGGTTTTCCGCGGAGAGAAGAGCGCGGTCTCCAGCGCCGCACCCAACGCGGCCGCGCCCCGGCGCGCTCCCGAATGCGCGCCACGCTGCGCATTGATAATCTCCCACCTGTCCTCGCTCCGCGCCCGATAATGGCACAGCCTGCGCTGCGAAACGGATTAGGCGGGGTGACAAACGAAAGTGGGTTAATCGGCATCGGCGCTACTCTTCGTGCTCCAGAAAGCTCGCCTTTTTATTTTTTTTATTTATAATTATTTTTATTTTTCACACCGTTTGCGTCGCGCATTGTTGGAGTGCCCAGTGAGTGTTTAACCATTCACCAGGCCGGGGTGGGGTTGTCATGCGCCAGTCCACCTCACTTAACTGCCCGCCGTGCGTCTCCCCTTCTTTTAGTAATAATAATAATAATAATAATAATAATAGGAAGAAGAAGCACCATCCATCCAACAACTTATATTGGGGGAGTGGGCATGAAGTCTATCCCACAGGAGTGTAGACAGGATTTAGGTCTGGAAAATAAGCTCTCCCACTCGCCTCAGCTGAGTAATTTAAACCAGCGGTGGTCAATCTTATCCGCAAAGGGCCGGTGTGTATGCAGGTTTTTGGGGTAACCTTCAGGTAAACTGTTCAAACCCAGGTGTGAGGACTCCTCAGCCAATCAGTCCTCTAATTAGTAATATAATTAGCGAGCTGCAGCGAAAACCCGCACACACAGCGGCCCTTTGCGGATAAGATTGGCCACCTCTGCTTTAAACGGAGGGGAGAACAAAAAAAATCAATCAATCATCTATCTATCTATCCATTCATCCATCTATCTATCTAATCACTTCAGTAAATAAGGAGCTGAGTGGGGCAGAAATGACCCCGCCTGCTTCCGCTCTGGCTCTGCATAACATTTCCAGTCCTACTTTGCGAATCCGT
Source organism: Stomatorhinus walkeri (assembly GCA_026784285.1). Classification (NCBI taxonomy): domain Eukaryota; kingdom Metazoa; phylum Chordata; class Actinopteri; order Osteoglossiformes; family Mormyridae; genus Stomatorhinus; species Stomatorhinus walkeri. The sequence continues at coordinate 3,950,267 of JAODUD010000048.1, read as the reverse complement.
CTCTCAGTTCACCCCAAGTTTAGACAGACAGTCAAGCGGAAAAACAATGTTTGCCACACATCAGCTCACTGTGTCTCGGGAAGTGGGATGACACTTTTTTTTTCCCGGTTCGCGAGTGTTTATTTTTAGAAATTTAATCAAGATAACATTTATAGACTTGAGCGCAAATGAGTCGCCTGCCGTTATTCTCAGACGTTGCGTTATCGCTGCAGGACGGGGGGCTCGCGAATACGTCCTCGTGCGAGTCAGAGGGTGCGGCAGTGACACGTACGGTGCGTGTGGAAGCGCCACAACAAGATGTCACGAGAAAGACGCGTGTCCCCGATCCATTACACTCCCAAAGATCATCTCTAATGTCATAACTTTGCAGTCAGAGATTGGGATCAGAATTGTTTGGGGTTTTTGTTTCCTCATAATGGAAGTGATTTGTCAAGCAGCAGATTGTCTGTGTCATGTGATTAATCATTATGAGTATCGATGCATTCGGGATTTGGGTCTCTCACCTCATTGTTGCAGACTGTTAAGGAAAGAGTTCTGTCATTTCCATAGCCTTTACTCAGTACCCTGCTCCATATATGGATGCATATTTCATCCATTCAGCCATAGGAGTAAATTATGAGGTTTGGGGGGTGGTTGTAATCACCCCAATAATAAAAAACAGCCAATACAACCCCCTTAATGGGTGGAGACCTCAGCCCCTCCCCAATACCTAAAATTATGACCTTGTATCCATCCATCCAGTAATCCATCTATGCAGGTGCAATACCTTAAATGTCCATTTCACCGGAATTCCCCTTAAAATAACAGTTCTTCTGTTGCAGGAGTTAAAATATACCAGAATTTCCATCAAGAGTTACAAAAAAATAGAAGAAACCCTTCCTCCTGTTGTAGTCCTCATCAATGTCCCCTGTGCTGCTGAGACCCTGCACTCCATATATGGTCATGGAAAGTGTGGGGGGGGGGTGATGTTTGTGGAAATGTCTGATTGCTGGTGGTGCAACTACAGAAGAATGCCAGGGGATGCTTAATTGGCATCGTTCCTGTTTGGAACGTCAGCAAACAGGAGTTTCGGCGCTGGTGCAAGCAGCCCTGGCATCTACGACCGCGTCTCTGCAGATGTCCTGACAGTGCTTAGAGCGGTCGTGAAGAAACAGATGGTAGAAGAAGTAGGTCTCACCTGGCATGTCATATCTGAGATATCTGCCATTCTACCATCTCAGCTTGCCACATACGTGATTTTTTGCAGTGAAAGGGTTACATTTTTATAGGTGAGGAAAAGGTGCTTTTCAAATATCCGGTATCAGCCAGTTTTTTTCTTTATGCCCTAAATTTTTAAAAATAATTATTGCTTCACAAAATTTTATTTTGTGTATGCAGCAACACATCAGATATTACATATACTATGAATGAATTCTCTATTATCGTGTCTTACACATTGTTAGCCCAGCTCACATGAGCTTATAAGACCCCAAAAGCATAAAAATTTTTATACATAACATCTAGCCTAATAGCCGAAAATACATATTAGTTCATATTTTACACGTCTTTGAAAAAAAAAAAAAATATATATATATATAATAATTAAGTATCACCCATATTCACATAAAAATAAATACCCAAATTAAAATGATTTATGTAATGCTTTACTACAGCCGTTTGCAGGGAGGCTGGTGCTCTTGCCTGATATCACTCCAGTCTTTAAGAGTCACAAAAGCACAGAATTCCTGGTTTGTCCGAGACCAAACTAAGTGAGGAGGAGTATGAGCTGAATGCAAAGTACGGTGCTTCTGGGCAAGTGTCTGCAAAAGCAGCCACGCCGAATCCTGTGCTAAAACAACCCCCTGCTTTTGAATTATTTAGGCTGCGGCAGCGATTAAGGGAGTAACTAAGGGGAAAGAGTGAAGGAAAAGGGGGGGAGAGAGTGGTATTCTTCAGCGGGTGAGTCATCGCGCCGATCTGCATACTTTTATTTTTGTGGAAACGGATTGCGAACACATTTCAGATTTTGAAGGAGGCAGGGCTAGACGGGATATTTTTAAAAATGTTTTTCTCGGAATATATTTCTGCATTTTTACAGTGGAGCGGTTGGTACAGTTGTGATGAAGAATGTGGGCTTGAAGGTTGGCGGAAGAGAAAGTTGATTTGGGAGAAGAATAACGAAATGCTGTGAAACAAAAGAAGTTTAATCGTCAAAAGAGCTTATAAAGAATAGACTAGGTCATACTCGTGTTGTACATTTTAAACCTTGGATGAAAGGTTCTCTGTTTTCGTGGCAATGAATTCCACTCACATTTGAATGATGCTAAACTTCTGGCCTGGATTCAGGCTGTTGCATGGCAATGGGATTTGAGTAGATGTTCCTCAGAAGGACGCAGTGTCTTCCCACATTATTCTTTATGCCTTTTGGACCATTTCACTCAATGTGCTATAATTCCGATATATATGATATATTCATGGTTGGATGGATAATGCATCAATGGAGAGGAATTATTCTAAGCGTAACTTATGTTAAATCACATTATTTATATGTGATATGTGGCAGTTAAATTTTCTGACTGCATAACACTTGTATTGATGACTCACCCAGTCCTCACATACTCCAAAGAATTTACTTTAAATTTCCAGTTCACAGAAATATTTCTAAAGAGTTTTTGAAATGTGTTCCATCACGACACTGCATTGGGTGAGCAGATTGAAAATGGATGGATGGGAGGTTTGGACGGACGGATGGATGGATGGGTGGGTTGGACAGACGGATGGATGGATGGATGGGTGGGTTGGATGGACAGATGATGGACGGATGGGGTGGACGTACGGATGAATAGATGGATGGATAATGGATGGATGGGAGGGTTGGACGGATGGATGGATAGATGGATGGATGGACAGATGATGGATGGATGGGGTGGACGTGTGGATGGATAGATGGATGGATGGCAGGGTTGGACGGAAGGATGGATAGATGATGGATGGGTGGGGTGGACAGACATGGATGGGGTGGACGTACGGATGGATAGATGGATGGTTGATGGATGGATGGGAGGGTTGGACAGATTGATGGATGGGAGGGTTGAATGGACGGATGGATGGATGGATGGGAGGGTTGGATGGACGGATGGATGGATGGGAGGGTTGGATGGGAGGGTTGGATGGACGGATGGATGTCCCCTGTGTTTGTGTTTTGCGGATTTGTTTGTTGATCACAGTGAGGCTCTCAGGTAGCTGAAGAGTCACACAAAGCTGCCCCTATCAGCCGTGAAAGCCCCCCCAGGTCCTCGGAGATGACGTTCCAGTCGCGGGCTGAGTCCAGAGTCCACTCCCACCCCGTCGATCTGAGTAGGCACAATCTGAGAGCTGTACTCCCTGATGTGGGGGGGGGGGGG
>JAODUD010000048.1:3864993-3883014 GCA_026784285.1 Stomatorhinus walkeri | reverse complement strand
AGGGAAGGGTGATTGCCTAGATTGTGGCAATTACAGGTGGATAACACTGTTCTCAGTGTTCCTTACCAGGATCATGTTTGAACCCAGGTATGAGGACTCCTCAGCCAATCAGCCAATTAGTAATATAATTAGGGAGTTGCAGCGAAAACCCGCACACACAGCGGCCCTTTGCTGATAAGATCGGCCACCCCTGACCTACTGTGTCCACTGTGTGTGCTCACAGGTTTTTATAAAATTGACTTTTCCATTATTGTACCCATAATGTAATAAAAACCTGTTATTTTGACATTATCCCACAATTTCCTTCAGTCTTCACAGGGAGAAACTCAATTTGATAAAAATCTGTGACTGTAATAAAAAAAACTACAGTCTTGTATTTTGTTTGATTACTTATGGTTAAGGTTATGGCTGAGTAGGGGTTAAGGTTGGCATTGTTGGGATTGGGGTTTTTCCCATAGAGATGAATGGACAGTCCCCACAAAGATATGAATACAATTGTGTGTGTGTGTCTGTACATAGTAAAACACATACATAGACACACATGAATATTGACACACATACTTATTTTAGCTGCTAAAATTCAGAGAATTCTCCTCTGCCTCGATTTAGAAAATCATAGGTTCTAGCTTGCGTAAAACATGATGATTAAACGAGTGTTTTGTCGTTAATTTGAAAGATGTTTCACCAAGCTAACATCATGGACTGCTCAGGGCCTACGGCCGTAAAAGTGCAGCCCATTTCAGTCCAGCATAAAATGGACAATATGGGAGAATAAGGTACAAATGTTGGTAATCCCCCCCCCCCCCCTTTATAAGGAGGCTTGGTTAATGCAAGTGTGGGTAGAGTGTCATTTTTCACTTCTGGGCACCAGCCGGGTGACGCAGAGCGGTTCCTCGGCCACAGTCACTTACCAAATGATTTGCGTGCCAGCGTCCGCGGTTCTCACGCTCCGAGATCAGAGCGAGCTGCGCCGGGGGCGGGGAGGGGGCCGAAAGCTCCCCCAAGCTGACTCTGCCCGTACAGCGGCTCTGACCGCACCTACCTTCAGTATTCACGGGCGGGGGGAAACGGAAATTGCAGGACACCCACAGGAGCCCGTCGCACCAGCACCAGCTTTTAACGCGTTCGTTCTTGTCAATTAATCCCAGCAGTGCTCAAATGCGCAAAGCTTACCGCTCCAAATGCTACATTTATAGCCTACCAAATAAACTATTGACAATAAGCTAGCAAAATGATCGTGTTTTCCCTTATATAACAATCCCCAGACTTTGGGTATATGTCACACTGAAAAACAAGGAACTGGAAGCGATTTCTCCCACACAAAGACACACACATAAATCTGCATCAGTGTGCAGTATATTTGCCTCAAAATGCCTGTTTATTAGCTTGCAAAAATCATCACTACCACAGTATAAATCAGGATATTCAAATTTAAATTAGGATAACTTTTTGGATGGAGTGAAATATTTGGATTATCTGTAATGTTACTATTCTTACTATACTACACGACTCTCTACCGACAACCTGGCAGCCAAAGACTGCAAAACAATATTGGTCAGCTCCACACTACTGAGAGAGAATTTCATCTGAGAAATTTGGGGATAAGCTTCCAGAATCATACTCCTTCACATTCTATCTGAAACTGCATGAATGAATGGGTTCGATTTAGGGTTGATAAAGTAAATATGTGTCACCTTTCAGTATAAAGTGTGTCTAACCCTTAAGGTGATTTAATTCCCATAAAGATTGTCCCTGAGCCTAAGCTGTTTTTCCTTCCGTAAAATCGGAGTTTTTGAGTTGGCTAATCCCCGATCTGTGCCAGGAGCAACATCATTCTGAACTCGAAGGACGAACCGAAGTTTGGACTAGCACAAAAATACCCAATATAAGCAATAAAACTGCAGAAGGTAGCATCAAACTCACACGCCACATATGATGCGGAAATAATGTCGATATGACAACTCTGTTAGATATTTTTCTTTATGCGGTACGAAAAATGTTATACCTTTCAAAACACCAATAATACGCCTGCAAAAATAATCAAAATGTGAAAACTTAAAATATATGGTGTATATATGGTGCTACATATATAGATTTATATCGTCATTTCATTTGATGTGTAGCATGGAAATGGTGGCAGCATGGTAGTGCAGTGGATGGCACTGTTGCTTCACACCTCTGGGACCAACGGAGTTAATTGTCGTATAACAATTGTTAATTGGATAATGATTGCTAATTGGTGGGGCAATGTGTGGCTGCGGTGGGTTCAGATGCTGTGCCTTGATCGGAAAGCCGCTGGGTGGCAGAGGGATGTCACTGGGCCCTTAATCAGCTCCCGCCTTCTTTCCCTTGTGGGGACCGAAAAACTCTCCCCACATTGTGACAAAAACTTATTTTGACCTTGTGGCGACATTTTTTCAGCCTCCACAAAGGAAACTCAATTTTATATAAAAATCTGTGACTGCAATAAAAAAAAAAAACTACAAATGCCAAAAAATTTTTATTTTTGTTTCAGTTTTGTTGCTTATTGTTGATGCGCATAGAAATAAATGGATGGTCCCCACAAAGATACGAGTACAAATGTGTGTCTGTGTGTGCGTTCCAAGGATAGCCCAACCCTGCTTTCAGCTTTGGATGGATAGATAGAGATAGATAGATACGCAGATATTTACATCATATAAAGAAGGCCAAAATGTCATTCATGGAATCTAGGCTAACCCAAAACAAGTATGATGTGTTTTTAAAAGATCCCTTTATTAACAAAAGTATGCAACAATATGACTGCTTGTATGTAATATATTGCATTTTTTCAATTCCACCCAGTCAAATCACATTTCTCGGTGTTTGTTTTTCTTTTTCATCGGTAATTGTGTTTGTCTGCTTGTAAATCACTGCTGCAAGAGACCAGAGAAGATGAGTAATGAGAAATGAAATGTTCAAATTACAATTAAACAGGGGAGAATGCGCAGGGATCAGTGACCAGAGCGGGTCCTGACAGCTAGCTACCAGAGAGCAGACTGCAGATCACTACCTAAAAAGTGTTTCCTTAGTGGTGGAACAATTACGGGTTGTTCATTATCTTTCCTCCGCTGCTTTAATTTCTTCAGCTCGTTGAAGAACATGAACAGGGAACCAAACAGAGGTTCTTTTCTAGTAAAAACCCATATCCTTGCTCTTTCTTTCACCAGTTATCTGGAGTTTGGTTTCTTTTCAAATGCACAGATGGGACCAGCGGGGAACCAAAGGGTGTTTCTGTCTGCGCTTCCTTTCATCAGACTTTCCCTGTTGGCCTGTTCCCACTGGCCTCGCAATATATTTATATGCGTTGTGGATTCCATTTCTACAGCTCTCCCATTTACTCCAATGAATGTTTTATTTGCCTTGAGGGTAAGTACATTGCTGAAGGGTACAACAGTAACTCCCCATGCAGAACTTTCAAGTCCAGCTGCTTAACCACTGGATTACCTGGAGCTCCATATGAATATTACTGCTGGAAAGCAGATATTTTTTTTTCCATCTTTTATACTACTGTTGAAATTCTATTTATTGAATATCAGATGTTTTGTTGATGTTGGTGGAAATCCCCTAGCTAATATTATCCACGCTTCCCTATTTTAACCCTTTTATTTTATTGATTATTATTAAGAGAAAATTTTACAAGGTGACCTACTGCTGGACCAACAGTATCTCATAGCTAACCATCCAAATCCTGAATTTAAATTAGGTTATAAATGATTAATGTGCAGGTGTGTATTACATGAGAGCAAGAAACATTATTCCATTTACAGTAGTTTCACTTTTGTTTAGTATTTTGATAGTTAAATGTGATATTAATATTTCTAACAAATGTAACGCTAATTAGTTATCATCAGTTAAATTACATAACAATGCCCTTTGTGACAGCTGCAACTAGCTGCAAAGTTCAGCTCTTGTTACACATGGCTAGTCACATTGGCAGGTGGTAGATGATGTGCTTCAACAAAAATCCATCATATTGCAAATGGACGTTTGCGGATTTGTGACATTTGCGCTTCCATATTTCATTCTTTTGTCAATTCGCGACAATTCACAAAAGAGTTGTATATAAGAACACACGTTTCACTGTAATATAAGAACACACGTTTCACTGTAATATAAGAACACACGTTTCACTGTAATATAAGAATACACGTTTCACTGTAGATTGAGATGGATGAAAGTTTATTACCTGCCAGATGGCAATTTAAACAATGTTTACTTAATGCAAATGAGAAGAAAAGACGGTACACCTTTTTATCGGAAAATCCCCACAGAACGCAACTTGAGGAAAAAAACAGACATGAAATAAATTAAATTCAGCGGCACTGCCAAATAACCCCCCCCCCCCAACCAAAATTTAGTCCATGTTTCAAATTTACAATCAAGCAAAATAATGAAACGCATTTCACTCCGATGTCTTTAAAAGTCCTCAACCCCTTCAGTTTCACTAAGAAAGTGAATCTTTGGATGGCGAGCCCATTCATGGTGGTCTGTGTGACCTTGACAGGAGGTGGGTTTCAGGGAAGCCTTTACCGACGGCTATAAACAATTGCGTTATATTTTCCACTCATTTTCTTCAACCCTCGCCACTCCCCTGACACATGCCAGAGTACAAAACAGAGGTACCAGAGCCCACAGCCAAGCCGACTGGATAGCCACGATTACTACCTTGGGTCTTCAGAGTCAGAGTGTCAGCAGGAAGCAATTCTGTCTCCAAACTGGGCTCATTCAGAGATTTCAGCACGCCTTTAGTGGCGTAGAGGTTATTTAAACACCTGTTCTGCATTCATCAATTATATGTGCATTTCATTCAAAAAAATGAAAAGCGAATACCAATACGATTTTTATCCTTGAATAAAACGCTTTTGTTTTGAAACAGACTTTTTGAATCTGAAAATAATGGCTGCTGATATGTAGTCAAATTTTCAGGTACACTCAACTCCACAGATGTCCAGTGCTAAATAGTTTGACATTAATACCAGATTTTTTTTTCTTACCTCAAGAACTTAATCCCAATCCTCAAAACTATAGAACACCCCACTGGACGGGTTGAGATCCTATCTACAGGATTCAGTAAATCTATACAGACATGACCAGTTAAGGACTGTACTCTCTCATACTAAACACAAGCTGCCAAAATATTACCTCAGAAAAGCATAGCGTATGAATCCTGATAATCGGAGTTACTTACATAAAAAATTACTGATGGCAGAAAAAAAACAATTGGTTGTGTTTCTGAACCAATCAGACTGTAGAGGAGGTGGGACCAAGACATTTAATTAGTTGGTCCCGCCTATTTTGGCTAGTTGCTTGTACCTACCTCCTCTGAAATCTGATTGGTCCAGAGAGAGAACCAATCATTTTTTGTTCTGCCCTCAGAACATTTTTGTTTAAGTACATTTACATTACATTTACAGCATTTAGCAGACAAAGAAAAGGAAGTAAAACTCCCATGAACATGAATCCTTGTGAAGTAGCCGACTGCAACCAATGACATCACTATAATAAATCTCTCCTTAGTTGTATTATTTAATAGAATAGAATAAACCTTAATTATCCCACGAATGAGAAATGTAAGTGTTAGAGTATACAGAACAAGCAACAGGAAGGTCAGTTGTTTATACATACAATATATATCTATATACATAAATGTAATGTAAACACAACACACGGGAGTTGTTTAAAAGCAGATTAAGGGTTGCATATTTTATATGTTTCCTTCAGGGGTAAGTTTACTGTCCCTTTTCCTGGCTGATTCCTTTGCTTGCAGTGACTGTCAGTTGCCAGCTTGTTCATTTCAGGGCAAGATCACATGTTTTTCAGCTCGATTTATACTAACGCGTGGGACGCAGATGCTTGAATTAGCGAGTGAAATAGGGAAAGCTTTCACAGTGCACCTCAGCGCCTTACGCTTATCAGCAAATACATCGGAAAATGAAAAGGAAAACATAATTAGAATCTTTAGACTACTCTGATATAAAACACACAGATAATCTAGTAAAAGCAATTTTATGGATTTTTTTCCCCACCATAATTATCAATTTTAAATGTATTATTCCATCCAGGCTTGATAAACTGTCTTCTGTGTTTTAAATCACGATTCCTAATAAAATCTACACCCCTGTTTATGAGCGTGAGTACACCAGTCACCTGTACATATTTCTGTTGATTTGATTCCATTTTCTAACCAAGATGATTATCGGCCTTTCAAAGGACTCTTGGGTGAACAGTGATGATTCTGGTTGTATGTGCATGTTGTGTCGTAGCGTTGGTTATGACTCAATGACCCTGTGAATCACTGTTTACACAGAAGTGAATTGGGGGGGGGGGAGGAATTTTAGATTTTGACATGCAACTGACTGAGCCCAGCACAGGTGATTCATGCACTGTGTGCACTTCATTCGGCTTGGAAAAGACTGTAGTGCAAGACAAATCTCATTAAAGGCAGAGAGAACATTACTAAGCAGGCGATGGTTTCCGGTGATAGTTGGGGTGGAGGACTTGAGAAGAAGAAAATCCTTTGTTTTGGCTACCTCATTACTAGTTGCGAATTAGGTAACATTTACTAGTCTTTGGTAAGCTTCTCTCCATAAACTGCTTATCAGCAAAAAACACTAGGGTAGTGCAGTACATTTCTTAATAGCCACTGTGAGGTGACACTAATAGATATAAAATAACAAATGCTAGTAATAAATGTAAATATATGAAAATCTGCGGTTCTATTCGGATGATAAATATTTGAGATGGGTCCACGTAATCAGCTCTGAGGATTCCAAGTGCTACATATTTACTGAATCCAGTCCAGTCTCTTTTTATAACCATGCCATTGCTCATTGGTTGTAGAACAGACTATTTGTCTTAATTGTGAAGATGGAATGTCTGGGGGTGAATTCAGATTATGCAGACACTGGCTTGTTTTTTGTAAGATCACATAAAGCAAGTAAACCGCCCCAATCTGGACCTCCTCACCTTTGTTTCCAGGTTCTCCGTCCGATGTTTCCTGTCCATCGGATAGTGGTAACCGGGCCTAAGGGCCACCAATCAGATGGGGCAATCTGGTTGATGGGTGCTGGAGAAGGATTCAAATGCAGACGATTGGTTGCAGAGTCATAGACAGGGGCGGGGCCACAGGGGCGCCAAAAGCTGACTGGTCCCCAGAGTGCCTCCTCCCCTGTCACTCGCTGATTCAAAATATATGATTGGCTAATGATAATGTTGGTCCCTCTGTATAAATTATGGGCCCTCTTATGCTCACCTACTGCAAAATACATTCTAGAATGACCGCAGGTTGGTTCAGCCCCAAGAGGGAACAAGCAGCAAGCCATGGTACTAAAAGACAAAGTAAGGAAGCATACGGCATTGGCTTTAATTAATATTAATCAGTTTAATGCTACTGTAGCAGCGGCACAGCCAGGGAAGTCAAGAGGTCACCAACACTCAGGGATACGCACTGAAAACACGCATTGTCAGGGTTGCCGAGTCTCACGCACGCATCTGACGTGACACTTGCGCTCTCTGACCGTCACGCAAGAAATCTTACGACAAATCTATATTACGGCAAGTCAAAACACTCGTTACAAAAACATCATATTTGGTGCCATCCATTACCTTTCTTGTCTATAGCACGAAAATAAGATACCACCACTTTTGCAGACGTCTAAATAATAATAATAATAAATCTTATATTCGGGCTAACACGCTAGTTCTAAATCACAGACAGACACGAGACAGAGCAGCCAGGAGAGCAAAGCCAGGTATGAAGACACTGAGCCTGTGTAAAGCTGGGGCTCAGTGCATATTGAGCCAGGGACTTCGGTTTGTAGGTGTCACAGCTGAAATGAATGTGTTATATTGAAAGCATTGTATTTTACGGTGTCCGTCCAGAGAAAATAATCCCGTGTGTATTTGTGTGGATTGAGCATTATATCCAAGGCAGCCTATTCTTATTGAAACCAAGGTAACCAAACTTAATGCTTGAGGTTTTAAGGTAGAATGAAGTAACTGATGAGCGCAGTAGAACGAAGATGATTAAAATAACAACACTATACTTGATCTATGATCGCGACAAGGTCTCCTGTCACATCATAGTTTTGCTGGCTGTTGTGTCGCCCTGCTGGGATTTTCCTGAGACACCATGTTGCTGGGAGGGTGAGGCTGCCCTGCCGAAGATGAAGGTTATTTGTAGTCCCAGATCTGACATTGAGAGGGTGACATGGCCACAAGCTGAGGTCCGGATGACTTTATAAAGGACGGTAATTATTAGCACAACACAGAGCAGCGCTGCAGAGCTGTAGGATGTCAGGAGGGGCCGTCGCCAAGGTGACGGCGGGGAGAGAGGGAGGAAGTGTCCTTATCAAAATAGTCGCAGTAGGGCGAGCGGTATAATGCGGGAGCCGTTTATCTGGATTATAATGAGTTACCGAAGATAAAATGGGCCTCGTCTGCCATCCGTATATGAACTCAGCGGGAAATATCGCAGTGTGGGTCCTTTGTCCAGTTTCTGCTGCAGGATGTATGTGTATTTAGCTGACCAGGCTATACTCTGGCTTACCAGCGAGGTGCTGTAAAATCACACTGGGCCAAAACAATGATCCACACAGGAGATTTTGTCCTTCAATGTGTGACTGTGTGGCAGCAGCAACCCTGAAACACCATACTCCTGATTTACTTTGGAAGTTACAAAGTAAGGGGAAGGGGGCATTTCTTTGACTTGCCAGAACACACATTTCCATCCTGTGGAGTTCCTGTAAAGGATCCTACTCCAGTACTACATACATGCGTTCCCGAGCCTTCACTGGAAGCTCAGCCCAGCTAAACTTACGCCTAGTTGATTCCTTGACAGATTTTTTTTGTCAATGTGATATTTGCCTCACTTGTAAGTCACATTAGACTAAAGATTCCGCTAAATATGCCAAATACAGACTTAAAAACTTTTTTTTTTTACCTTTCAGGTTCACTGAACAAGAAAAAAAAGGCTTCAGTCAGGTTCAAACTGAGATCTAGGGCCCCAACTGTGACATATTTCATCTCCCTGTCCATTAGGCTGGAAGCCGAAAGCAGCCTGTGCTTCTACGAAACAGCGTGAAGCAGACGGCTCCCTGAGGCATAAAAGGAGTTTCAAAAAGTCCTTAATTTTTCATATTTCCCTCATCATACCTCTACCATTTAGTTAATATCATCCCCCCCTCCGTCCTCTGCCTTGACTTTTGAAGTTTGTGTAACATAGTTTGTACTCCGACAGTGATTGATGGGCTTTCCGGAAAATAAGAAAGCGATGAGCTGGGGAAATATCGTACAATTATATACAGCCGTAGTAATGATGTATTACTTTTGGAAGGCAGGGTTTAACAACTTCATTCTAATTATGTTTACTTGTGAAGGCACTGTATATCATAGCATACTATTCCACCAGCACTGGACTGTGCTTTTACTGGGTTATTGTTACTGGAGGCAGAGTATACAGTAACTGCCACTGCCTCAAATCGTGTGACGGACTTAAACAGCATCGCAGTGACTGACAGGAAGAGTACAGCTGCCCTCTAACATGCTTAATTAGCACACGCCAGCAAACCCCTGAGTGTTTCCTGCTTAACATGTCATCTATAATGCATCATTGATACCTTCATTGTGCTTTGTAATGGTTGGTGTAAGAATTCTTAAAGTATTACAGCTTTATTGACATTCATAAGACATTATAGTGTTCATTATAACACTTCATAAGCTCCAATGAAGCTCTCATCTTTGATCCACTATAGATGCTGTCATAATATGTCATTATAATGGTCAGTATAAGCACTAAGGCTTCTTTCTTCTGCATTATAAAGGTATCTAAAGTGCATTATAGAGGAGAGCTCATGTTCATAATGTATAATTAACATGGTTATAATGTGTTATGCCTTTTTATAAATATTTCTAGCCATGTTTATAATGCTTTACAAATCGATTATAATGTATTATGAATGTGTCCATCGATTCTCATATGCGTGGCATTCAAAGAAATTGTTACCATGCCTTGGGTTTCAAGCTGAATTCATGACAGGATGTGTTTACGCAGGTTTTTATCCCAAATTGCTCTGTTGTTCAGATGCATTATTTTGCAAATTTCTTCTAACAGTAATTTGAATATTTTGTGAGATACATATTTCAGTGTTGTAATTCGACCAAAGCAAGTCTGTTGGGAATCATGCAACACTTTCATGAAATATTAAAGACAGGCTGATTGACATTTGTGGTTTCATGCTACTTTGTGTTTCTTAACTTTTAAACAATTATGTCTGAAAACGGGTAGCAGGGTCAAATTTACAGGAATTCAGTTTGACACAACCAGTAATTTCTTATTTAGTGATTTGTTGTCATTGTTGATACACAGTGCACAACAATTAAATGTGTCCTCTGCATTTAACCCATATGTGACATAGTAAGGGGGGGCCAATTCAGCACCCGGGGAGCAGAGCTACAGGGCAGTACCTTGCTCAGGGTACCTCGGCAGTGCCTTGCTGGTCAGGGATTCAAACCTGCAACCGTCCACTTATGAGGGTGCTTCTATAACCATTAAGCCACCACTGGGAGTTCCGCTGTGCCACATGGTACACATCTCCATCTGTAACAGATGAGTGCCATACTGCCATTCTACTACAGGGTAACAATAGTCGAGATACCTTTAAAGTTCCAGAGTTTTCTACATGGCCTTATTATTTAACCACACTTCCTGATGGCCGGAGATCATTTCTGAAGGTTTACATTTTTTTTCCTAACCAATATCATTATTTGTGTCACCTAACCAACACATGATCAAAACACGCGACAATCAGTCACGGTCAATCGGTCTCAAAAGAAAAGTTCACATTTGAAAACAATCCGTCTAGACTGCAGATATTATCACTGAATCCCACCATCACACAAACGTTTGAACAGTTCAAAAGCCAGCAAAACCAGAAAATACGTCCCCAAACTTTCAAATAAAGGTAAAGCACAGTGGTCGATGAGCCCTAATGAGGTAGCTATGGTATAATTTAAAAGGTAGGGGAACAGAAAAGAGGCCTGTTTTGAAATATGCACTAAATTTATACAGCTATCTGTTCATTGCCAATAACAAAAGGCAACTAATATAAGTGAAAGCAGAGCAAGATCCTTCACCTCCCCAAAACAATTAACATTTTTCGGTACATCCTGATTTTTAGGCGGGGATTAAAGAAAAGCTCGTTAGTGCCCAGCATGATTTAGTGAGGCCCCAGTGCATGCACGCATTTATTTTTAGATACAAGTGTTTACTCTAAAAGGATTAAAATGTTGCAGTATTCTTTCTCTCTCCGCAGAAATTAACGTCCTTTCAAATGGACACGTCGCTCATCTGAGGACACACTACGGGACGTCGTAAAAGTTCTTCCTGCGTTTCTCGCCCAGAAGCGGCTCTACACAAAATCCTGTGTGTGTCTACAAAGAGCTTTTTACGCGCCTCTTACTACTGCCCATTGTGCTGTTTGTTTATTTCAGAGCCATTGTGGGGGCCAGCACGTGGAGAGTGGGCGGCCTCGCAGGCATGCCTGTGACCCCACGTTAATCCTCCCGTGTATTTTACCCTTTCACACCGCGCCGACCAGTACAGCGCCCATTCAGCTGCTCACCTGCCGCCTGCGTTAAAAGCGGCTCGCGGTATTTCGGGCTAGCTGGCGTGTCGGATGATGGACGCCGAACCAATCCAGGTTAAAACACCTGGCTTCTCCACGGGCTGAAGCACACAGCCTCACCGCTAATCGGGCAACGGAAAACGAAGACAAAAGGGTGTAAAAAGTTAGTTCTGACGTTTTAACACACTTTAAAATACCTAACAATCTCTACACAAAAGAACTGAACAACACTAACACTAGCCTTTCAGATGCAGTAACAACTTTTAAGCAGTAAAACGTGCATTTATGATTTTATGAGTGCAAAATAAAATGGGCCAGAGCCATCGACCAGGAACAAAGCTCACTCAAGAGGCACTTCCACTAAACCTACTTTGTTTTCTTATTGTTCTTCATTGCGCCACCATTCAGTCTATGAGAACTCAGCTTGTCGTTTTTCTCCATTCCTTTGTATACATCCACAAAGCCCATAATGCACTGCAATCAGCTTAATGAGGTTAACTGAAGAAGCTACCCGCTACCTGCCTAAAACTGAAAGCAGGGTTGGCAGCTCTCATGCATCTGGCGTGACACACTTTCAGACTCTCACACGGGAAATTTTACGGCAAATCTATATCATTGATCTATATTGTTCCATTATAAACCTAAATTTTGCTACGCCAAAAGCGCTGAGGTAGTTTGCAAACTCTACGCACTATTTACAAGATAATAAAACTCTTACATGCGTGCAAATGCATGTGCATGCGTGCGCAGACTTGTCTCGAGCTCAAAATCTCACGCCAGCCAGCTGACCAAAGTTGGCAACTCTGCGAAAGTCTTCTGGATGATTTCTCAGCTTGTTCTTCCATGGCAGTGACTTCCGAGTAGAGAGGTCTGTATTCCAACGGAAAGCAGAGAGGTCTGTATTCCAACGGAAAGCACAGAGACCACTGATATTCACGGCATGGCTCTGAATGAAGTGGGGGAAGGCACTCGCTTGTAAATGAGAATAACTGTAAAGCATGAATCAAGCTCTTTCTTTCTTTCCTTTTTCTTTCATTCTTTCCTTTTGTGGAGGTGAAGGTTCCAGAGACTATAAAGTCTTTGAAGCAGGACCATTTATCTAGTGGTCTATTTCAATATATTCGATGGATGTCAGTTCAATAGATATTCAGTGTTCAATCTTAACCAGAATGTCAGATTCATTTTGCATTACCGTTTATTTATCCATTGTTCCATCAGATCGTTCCAATTTAGCTACAGTGATATGCATTCTACATATATGTCATTTTAGAAGCTCTGTGTCTACGCACAGTAATTTGAAAGCATTTTATGAAGGACACAATTAGTCTGTAAATTGTATAATGTAATTGTATTCTCCCAACGTATTTAGTATTAATAAATTTATTAGTATTTAATACGTCGTACCCACAAAACGAATTAAATAAACTCTCTGCGGCATCTCCAGGGCCCCACCAATACTGGCGGAGGGGAACCTGATCCATAGAGAGCCGGTGCTGTTTTTTGGGACAACCTCCCAATCAGCCAATAAAGCAGTGTTTCTCAGCTCCAGTCCTGGGGACCCACTGTGATTGGCTGATTGAGAGGCCGTCCCAAATACCTGCACCGGCCATCCACGGATCGGGTTCCCCACCCCTGATCTATATCATTGGTGTATCTGTTACAGATCTTATGTCAAGGAAAACATTGTTCATAACGCAAAAGACATGAAAATGGAGCAGAAATGCTTCGACATAAATTTGATTAATATAAATCACATTTTGATATACACAGTAAATGAAGGTAACCATTTAATTGGTAGTGTAACATTCTGCATTGGCATTTAAGCAGAATGTATACTGAATTTTTAAGTGTAGGTTCAGAGCTACATGTTGCAGTTAGAACTACGAGCATTTCGGTAAAAACACATTTATTAACTTTCACGTTTACAGGTGATCCATCCAATTGTACAGGTTAGTTAGTGTAGGACGAGTACGGATTGGACGGGTGGAGTAGGTGATGGGGCTGCACGGGGAACACATTACCGTCATTCCGACAGTCTCCCTCTCCGTTTGACATACGTGTCACCAATTTACTAACCTTACATCTTCAAAATCGAGAAAGCTCGATCAAAAGCACTTGAAAGAAAAGGCAAATCACGCTACTGGCATCACAGATGAGAAAAAAACCAGGGAAACCATGAAAGTTCTCCGTTTTCAAATGTTATTCGCTAAAAGAAACAACCACTGAGCATTTTGACTTTGAACGCCAGTGGACACTGATGGTCCTTATCTCAATGGCAATGATGATGCGCAGAGACGCAGGCAGCATCCTGTGTGTCCAGCAGTCGCTCAGGTTCGCCATTCGGCCTCAAGCTGCGCAGGGCATGTTATTCATTGATAAGCGGACTGTATTAAAGACACAGGCCATAAACTGAATTGCAATTTCACTAATCCATTTTATCGGAGCGGCCGCATAATATGAAATGAAATAATACAATTTATATTTATGTTATCAATGAATAAACACCAAACCAGAATATTGCGGCCCTACATCGCCGTGTAATTACTAAATCAGATGCATAAGGAGACCTACTTATTTATTGCTCTTATTCTGATGTATTTGCTTTGTAAAGAAACACTTATTCAAATGCAAAATTATGTATTTTAATAGCACATTACTTAATGCCCATCACCTTCAGAGATGACAAATTGAATTTAAGGCCTCATATGTATATTTTTACATAAATTTGCATGCATTTTCTATTTTTTTTCTTCACTACCTTACCTAAACATCGCCCCCCCCCTCCCAAAAAAAAACAAAACAAAAACACCACAGGATTCTCCCATCAAACATCACAGCTTCCACTGGATTCAATTGAAACCCCCAGTTAGTGTGCCGGTGTAAGATACCAGTGTTGACGCAATGTTGGCATTCACCATCCCACCCCCCTGGTTACAATGGCCCTTCTCTATATTCTCATGTCCTTCATCTTATCCACGTTGAAGTGCCAGCAAATTGGACTCAGCAGCCTCTACAAACATGGACGCTCGTCAAAATCGTGGAAGCCTTCAGTTCCTACATTTGTAACCGCCCACCCGGCACTTCATGAAAACAGACACGCGCATTCCTTACAAACTCCCACACTCATAATACCCGCATCAAATGCATCGTGGCGCCTTAAATGCCCAGTCGCTTTTCTTCCAATTAAACCCTGAATGTTTAGTGTTACCCGAAGGGCATAATCGTTATAAAAACAGGGTTTCACTCAATTCTGACCAACTAAAAACTTCAGGCTTCTGTTATGTTAATGGCTTCCTAAATTCTTGTAGAACAGAAAGACAACTAGGATTTCTCCTGACTTAAAACAAGCACCACTGGTTTCATTTAATTTGAGCCTATAATTCTATACTTGTAAGGCGTGAAGAGCAATTCAAGCAGCTGCCAACATGAACTGGGGAATCCGCAGAATACATCCTGCCACTTAGGAAATATGCAAAAGCTCTTGGGAGCTTTACTTTAAAAAAAACTTCTGAGGGCAAAATGAAAAATGATTGGTTATCGCTGAACCAATCAGATTCTAGAGTAGGTGGGATCAACCAATCAGATATCTTCGTCCTGCCTCCTCTAGCTGCTTGGACCCACCTCATTTACAATCTATCTCTCTGAACCAAGTAGTTTGCTATCTGCCATCAGAACATTTTTGTGCAAGTAAAATTGTCACACAAGCAAAGCTCACATGCACAGAGCAAGACGTGGGCCAGTTAGATATGGCCACACGTCCAATCACAGAGACACAATAGTCTCCGGCATTTTTCTCAGTGCAAAGCTAAGGGAGAATTTGCTTGCGAAGATAAAAAAAAAACCCAGCGTAGGATGTAGTGTCATCTTCCTTGTGGCAGATAAATAATTTTGCATCAGCGCTTCATTCTGTAAGTAGGAGCGTTGTCCGTCAGCCACAGGGCAGGTGGCGGGCCCTCGAAGTTCCTATCTCATTTCACCCTTTCACTACTCCTGCCTCCACGGTAGTGTCATTCAGAGACGATCCCCGAAATCGCTAACCTTGTGAACATCCAATCATATTGTACGAATGTTGGCAAATCCTTCGGGGTACACTGTGCCCTGGAGATATTTCAGACCGGAAAGTCATGCCATCTTAAAGATTACAATATAACTGACGCTACGGGTTTGGGCAGAAACGTCAGGTTAATATGCGTACTTATCTCAGCAAAAAAAAAAATTTTAATTAACAGGAAAAAAAAAAACGTTAAAATCACAGTTTCCAAGGACTGCACACGTGCACCCTAAGTCAGGACAACAACAAATAGCACAGTTAGTACCTTTTAACGTTACAGCTGGCCACGAAGGCCACTGCAATAAAACTGGTAATTGAGTCGACATGAAGGCTATAAGAATAGCCTTTGTGTTTATTCCTATTTGGCTCCCAGGAATCCTGCTGTCCATAGGGAACAGTGTCACCTACTGGTCTATAAGGAGCTTTTCTGCAAGCACCTTTAGGGTTGTGACAGTCGTTATCCCGAACGTACCATGGGGTTCAGAGAATTAGGTTTGGCTTCAGGCGCTGAAACTGACTGTCAGAATGGATTTTAGTCTTAGTCGGGACAGCCGCCTCACAAGTACTTTCCTGTTGCACTTCATTGCAATATCAGTTCAAGGTGTTAATTAAATATTCAAAACAGGTTAACAACTGATGCAAAAAAAAAAAAAGCTAATCTAGGTCATACATAAAGCGTTACAAATACTCAGTGGAACACAGTGGAACACAGTGGATAATCATTATCCAAGAGACATGACATCTGTTTCTCAGCCAAAACGTGAGACAGGTATTAGGATTTATTTTTAGGGTTGGTTTTCCTTGGCTAGTGGTTACCAGGCACCAGCAGTAGCCGGCGGGCGCTGTCTGGCGAGCCTCACGCCGATCTGAAAGAAAATGTGATTTTCATCTGCTTCTCCTGTTTGTTATGCGAAACCCACAGACAAGCAGATGATGAGAATTTCATATGAAGGGGCGGAGTCTCTTCCGCTGGGTGCTGGTAGGCAGAGATACCAAACTGGGACAAGATTATATATATATATATATATATATATAGCATCTACATACAAACAATGGGATCAGATCACAGCTATTGAAGAGCTATTTTTATTAGGTGTTTTTAAGTCTTTCCCCAAACTGCTGGCATAGTACAGTACTACCTGAACGTTATCTTATCGTTAATTCACACTTCGGTATAAAGGGCAAACAATTCGGTGAGACGTCGTGGGGGTGGATGAGCTGCGACGGGGGAAAAAAGAAAAAAAATTGAGGTGATGGTCACATTTATCCATTCGCTCTCCTTGTTCTTGGTCATAGCAGAGCGAGTTCCATTTCCCGTCATCCGGAAAACACACGCAGACTCCGATTCCGGAGCCCCCGCCTCGGCGGAGCCCCCTCATCACCCCTGCCTCCGTTTGGTTTCCTCTGGTGTCCTTGTGCTGATGCCAGTGACCATCATCCCCTTTGATTTCACT
This sequence comes from Stomatorhinus walkeri, assembly GCA_026784285.1. NCBI lineage: Eukaryota > Metazoa > Chordata > Actinopteri > Osteoglossiformes > Mormyridae > Stomatorhinus > Stomatorhinus walkeri. The sequence goes on along the minus strand of JAODUD010000048.1, from coordinate 3,865,864 downwards.
ACCCCACCATTCTGCCAAGCCCTACTGTGCCCCCCCACCTACAAAAAGCCCCTATTCCTCCCTCCCATTTCAGGGTCACGTGCCTCTCTTTGCCTTCCCACACAGAGTGAGTTATATGTACTTTATTTACACTGGATGATGTAATATCTTGTAACAAAGCATTTGCCTGCCCAGCTCAATGTAAATAATCATATCATTAGAATGAAATAAATTTTCTATCGGTGCTCCTCACAGCTATTTGGTAGCCAGTTTCTATTTTTAAAGAACGTGTGGAAGTCTGACTCATTGGCTACAAGAGACATGGAAGCTGGAGGGGGGGGGTGATTTGGGAGGGGTAGGACACCAGCATGAAATGTTTGCCGGGTCAAAAACAGGTGAAATGTCACGGCAAGTTTTCCGGTCATCTTCAGATCTGCTCACTGCTAAACCATCCAGGCTGGTCGCGTCTGTCTTTTTTTCCAGAGGAGGGGGGGTCACAGGGAGGGAGTGCTAAATCAGTGTACGACGGAAAAACACCAGGCCAGACCAGGGCCTGCGGTAGGTAGGAGAAACTCAAACCTGAAACCCGGACTCCCTCAGTGCGGTAACATGCGGCATTTGGGTGTGACGGGTTGCCACTAATAATGTATCAATTGTCCAGTGGGGGTGTCCTGGTGGACAGCTGTCAATCTAAGTGGGTTGTGATGGCGGTATCAGTTGTCTACAGCTTGAACACCCCCCCCCCCCCTCAAAATTTGTACTGATCAATCATGGAGCCTGCTATCAAGTGGTAGTGACTCTCACAGGTGGGCAAATTGAAGGCGCACCCACCCCCACCCCACGGCGGCCTAACCTAACAATGGGGACCATTCAAAGGATTACCAAATTGCCC
>JAODUD010000048.1:3822140-3835582 GCA_026784285.1 Stomatorhinus walkeri | reverse complement strand
CAGGGGTCCAAAAGCCCCCCCCCCCCCCCCACCTTACAAGCAGAGTACAAACTTGACGCTGACACATATCACCCAAAAAATAAAGCAGTGAGTCTTATCTGCCATCGGAACAGGGTCTGCTGCTATCACGCCGCATTTTCTCTGTCCCATATCTCCTGGCCCCATGATCACTGGCTGTCTATCTGAGCAGGAAGATGAAACTTCCATCACCCGGCGACAATGAAGAAGGTGACAGATCCAGCAACCTGCTGGGTTTAAATTTTTTTATTATTGCTTTTTACAGACAGGGACAGAAAAGGTTTTGTACACTATAGAGCAGTGTCTCCCAATCCAGTCCGCGAGGACCTTTCCAGGGGCAGAGAGGGAGCAGAAACGTGGACTGACTATTAAGGACATTCGTCCTGGAAGACTTGGAAAATAGTCAGACAATTTTCATGGTAAACACGTGGAAATTGAGAGAAAGAGTCAAATGTCCAGGAAAATCTTGTACTATTCTGGGAAAATGCTTCAGGAAATTAATTATATTGCCATATGAAGTTTTGAATATGTGCTTGACAATTTTCCGTGTTTGCCAGGATGAGCAGAACCCCGTGGGAGCTGGGAGGGAGCAAAAACGTGGGTCAACTGTGGATCCCTGAGGACCGGGCTGAGGAACACGGCTATAGAGGAACTGAGGGCATACTTAAGATGTCTGAGATAATAATGTTGTAAAGGAAAAGTAGAATACTGCTGTTTAGAGGTTGCTAAATTGTCTCACTAAGTCAGGAGTCTTCAAATCCAGTCATGATTAGTCAGTGTTTTGCAGTCTTCTGATCTAGCTGACCATGTGAGCATCCAACAGGACTTATTTTTGTACCTGGGCCATTTCTCCCCTATCCTCCACTATTGAGGTCGGCCTCTGTGTAAAATGACTTCATGCACTTTCTCTTCTATTCTTTGGCCCGGCATACATCTACTCTATAATTAGCTAATTCCCACAAGCGGAGCCAAGCTACCTCACGGTAGCCCGATAACGTGTCTCTGCTACACACATACACCTCTTACTAGCTCCCACCGATTCCCTAGCACAAGGCTCTTGAATCTGGACCTCGATTCCAAATCCAGGCCGTGTTTTCAGTTCTCCCAGGTAGTTAATTTAATAATTACTGATTCTGATTGGTCAGAGGCTTCACACCTGGCTCACAGGTAAAGGAAGGCTGGAAAGCCAGCAGGGTTCGGACCTCGAGGATCGTGATTGGAATAACCCTGCCCTAGCCAATCACTGGCTAGCTCTTAGCATTGTGCTACATTAGCTTCAACTTAGATGATGCATTATATTACTCTGCATTCTGGGTAACAGATAAGGTTCCTACACAGTGCGTCCAGCACAGACACTTACAGAACATACTACAGCATCTATAGCGGTCTGCTCCCCTATCTCAGTTGTCACCTATTCGGTTAATTTGGTTGAATTTTAAAACCCCTAATACAAATTATATCATACCAAAAACATTACAGTCCTACCAGTAAATTAATGCAACCCAAAATTTAATTTCCTCTTATTTTATGAATCAGATTTCTTGCTAAATTGGTTGGCAGATTCACCGCGAAGGAATCCGCAAGTCTCTCCTTTGTAAGATTAAAACGCGGCCCACACTTAGCGCCCCGTGCCGCGTCTGCGAGCTCTCGGCGAGCGCGCTGAAGACGGCAAAAGCCTGGGTTAAGAGAAGCATGTCCACTAGAAAAAGCTTCTCCTTCAAAACTGTATTATCCCTGACACACAGGACAATGGTGTGTACATAACTTCAAAGCCGTGGTAATTTTAAAGGCAGTATCTCTATACGCTGGTGGTGGCAGAGCCACTAGTGAGTCTGGATGCATGAACAGTTCAAACTGTCAAAAAGACTGTAGGCTCTGAACTCAGGAGGAGAGAAATGGCGATATTTCATTCTCATCCTCTTAACATTGCATTTCATAATAGCTCTGGCGACTGAAAACAAAACTATACATTTTCAGTATCATCAAAAGGTTTTCTATAGCTGATTATGGATTTAATGGTTCGTATTTTATTTACAGGAATAGGAATAAAAACGTTCATTTGTTTTATTTTATTCTTTTTTTTTTTTTTTGCATATACTTCCAAAGGTACCTCAGCCGGCTTTAGAAGCAAGCTGATGGATATGAAGCTTACAGAATCATAGCCTGACATTTTAAATGCGCTTCCAGCTACAATGGTTCAGTTTCATATTGGAAACTTATCTATGAGAGCCTGGAGGTGAACCGCTCCTGAGTTTTACAACACATCCTCCATTTCCCCCCCCTCCCCTCCCCTCATCGCATTCAGCCCTGACCTGAATGAAAATCTCCCCAGAACAGACATTACCGCTCCTTCCCATCTACGGCAATCATATCCCCTTCTCTCAGCGCAGCGCCGACGTCATACCAAACACCCAGCTGCCAGAAAATATACATATGCGTCAGTTTGATATTTGTTATTTAACAGTCATCGGAGGCAGTGACAGTTGTACATAAACTGCAAGTGTTGATGAATATGTGCATTAATATCATTGGTGTTGTATAAACACTGCTGAATTTTTACTGCATTGTCCTTCTTCAAAGATTTCATCTTGAAGTGCATTCAGATACAGATACTTGCAAGCAGAAGCCTGGAGATTATTGTCAATGCAGTCCTGAAGAACTGTGTCCTACGGTATATTTCACCTGATGGATCTGGATAGGACCCTATTTTTTCTCAGCGGAGTCGTGCCGCGTTGAAGATCGGACAGATCAACGCAGAGGGAGGTTCCCCACACGTATAACAGGTACCTCAAACATTACCACAGAACATGGTGGCTCAGATAAAACGCAAGAACTCAAGTGGGGATCCGACAAGTGCAATTAGTTACGGTCGTGTTAACATCTGACATAAGTTCTCACCCACTGGTTTACGACATAAAGCCTGAACGTGACGAAACTCAGGAGCAAAGGTTTGATTATCTGGAATGATTTTGATTGGCCCTGAGGCAACACATGACCCTTGTCTAATTGGTTGTCCAGGTTCTTTTGCGACGTTCACCTTGACAGATCTCATTAAATTTTATTTAGTCTTTATTTTATTTTATTATTTTTTTTTTTTTTACAATTTACTGAGGAAAAATTATAATTCCTGTGTCTGTGGTTCCCAATTGCAAGCACAATCACCTCAATAAGTCTTTCATGGAAACTACCTACCTGTACTTCTTCTAAATGTATATTTTCCCTGTGACAGTTAATTATATATTTATTGTTTGAAGCCTATTTGAAGAACAACAGGAAAATAAATTAATTATTGGCCTTTGACACATCTGGCCGATGCAAGTCATTCAGCTCCATACACTCGTCATTTTAACTCCTACAGGAGTTAGTGTAAAAACTTGTTAGGACATGCTAGTAATGAATGTAACATTTGACAGAGCATGCATTTAAAATTCCATTATCTAAATTGCATTTCTTCATCATTTGTGAATTGCCCATTGTACTGCATAAAATTACTATCTAAAAGAGCCTTTACTCTGAGTGTCCATAAATGTGGCCATTTGAAATTTAAATTATATTAGAGTCACTTTCTAAAAGCAGAAAAAAAACAGATAAATACTCTTTTGAAAAGCTTGCTTTGTAATTTAAACTTGCACTATATTTTTGGCTGGGAAGTGACTCAGATGTGCACATTTTACAGCTCCAAGAAAGACTGTCAGTCTGAATAAGACTATATTTAAAAGCAAAATTTAGGCAAACATTTTCTCTCTACTGCAAAGTCACGTACAGGAGTACGTACATTTATTGTGAAGAATCCAGGTTAGGAAGTAGATGAAAATTAGACTATTATAAACTGCAGGCAAATTCCACTTTCTTTTTCTGCATTGATTAAATAATAAGCATTTCAGCATGTCCACTGGGGACAGCACATTAGCGCCATTTGGGGTCCCAGACCACAGGCTGCTAATTGCATCGCTAATTGACCAATATGTGCCGCATCTTCACAGAGCGAAAAACAAATTCTATAAAATCTCATATAGCACACACAAAATGTCAAGATATACAATTATGCATAATTCATGCTTATTGCTTTGTGTGTCTAATGTAGACCCACAGAGTTCCACAGGCACAGAATGACTGAGTCAGGAAACTCAGCCGTTTGTTTGAATTTGCTGGCAGAAGGCGTGAGGCAGCAGGAGCTCAGCCTACGAGATTTAAGAAGAGTTTCGACCCCATCGCAGTAACCAGGCTGACCCCGGTACTTAATGAGGACTGTCACACATAACCACACACCACACCACCACATACTGTTTATCCATTCGTACCTTTGTACCTATTGTTTATATATCACACGTCTTGTCTTGTCACTTGCAGCACTCAGTGAGTCCTTCATCCGCCGTCATGTACGATGTCAACAGAGAATCGAGTCTTGAGATTAATAAGGACATTCACAGATGCTACGTGTCATCAGCAGTGGGGAATAACTGCTTACGTGTAATGGTGTTGTGCAATTAAATTACAAAATAAATGTAAATGCAATCCATTACAGTTACTAAGAAAAAATATGTAATTCAATTGCTACTAAATTACTAGTCAAAATACTGGTGATTACAAAAGGGTTAGCAGAGGCTTTAGGGCTTTTCCAGTTTATTGCCCAGTTTAAAACTTTGTTAGAAAAGTTATCAAAAACTAATTAAATGTAATAAGTTACATTACTTTGACAAAGGAATCAAAATAGTCATATTACTTACAAAATAGTTACATTTTTAACAGGGTAACTATTCCTCTGTAACCTATTACATGTCAATAGTAAGCTTCCCAAAACCTTGTGTCATTTTCGAAGTGTGACACTCGTATCATCTCGTCACTCCTCACTGGTCTCTTTCCAGCGTCCCAAAATGTTAGCCTGCCCCCATTCTGCTGCATACTCCAGTTCACCTGAATAAAACCATACCCTGCATCCCCCAGTAAGCACAGGGAAGCACGCAGACCCGTGACGGGCTGTTCTTGTGAGATATAACTGGAACGCAGCGGGTGAGGAGGCCGCCGGGTCGAAAGTTCACTCCATCTCCTAAAGCTCCGTAGACCTAAAAAAAGGCCTTTCGCTTCGGGCCACATAAGTGTGTTATGACAATTATTTTTCGCACAGCTCATCATAACCAGGCCACCAGTGAGATGAACTGCAAGCAAAAAGCAAGGGAGAGCCCTCATAAAAAGCCCAGCAATCGCAGCCAAAAAGGTGCTAACGGAGATTAGCCGGCCGGCCCCATCGATGCGATTTCCTAAGGAGCGAAAATGCGACGGCCCGCAGTGCGACGACCAGCTGTCAGGGAGTGAAGGAGCCCCATAGAAGGACAGATCCATTCTGCCAACGATAACACGGGTTTACAGTAATGGCGCAAGCTTGCATGAGGCGTGTCTGGATGTGGACCGGGCGTTAGCTTTGAACGCTAACTGGCGCTTCCTCCAACACCTACAGCACTCTCCTGTACACTAAAACAAGGGTCTCGTGCAACAATGTAATTCCTCTCCCATTTATTATTTCCCGTATGGGGACGGCGGAGGTCTCTTTGGCAAAGCAATCGGCTGGTTTTCAGCCAGTACTGGGCTGGCATGCAAAACTCAGTGACTGACGTGCGTGCCTTATTGCACACATATATAGTACATATTGTGGTTGTGGAATCATACTGCGTGCCGTGTACTTTACACATTGCGCTAATACATGTAAATACATTTATATTGTACATATATCCATACATCATATTGTTTTGTACCTGCAGTGTATGCATATAAATGTGCAACATATGCGTGCATATAGATAGATAAAATCACAATAACTGCACTGTGAAAAATCACAGTTACACACACAAATATAATGCATACTTATTTTATGTGCATTTGCACTGCAGTTACAAGATAATACTTTGCATTTTAACCTGCATAACGCAAATGAAGCAGAGTTAGCGTATAAAGATTAAAATGCATTATATTTTGTTTTCATATCAGCGGAATTGCACATAAAAACATGTACGTAACATTGTTACAACTATCGATTGTCGCATGTATCGTTTTACCATATTATCACTGGTAATGCTACATTATTTGTGTTACCCATTCTGCTTATAGAGCTGCATTTTACCGTATATCCTGTAGACATGTGACTCATAAAACTCTTCATTTGACTTGAGCCACAGAAGAAGTAAAAGCATCAACGTTAAATAACATTCTGGGGGGATTCTTAGCGTCCCGTCAGTTTTAGACTTGCTGGGCATCTCGGCTAGGCACCTTCATCCTCTTCCCTCTTATTCCTCGCCGTCACGGCGGCTGTGGAGTCGACGAAACGCGACGTGCGGGTTGAGGAACCGTGGAGAATGTTTTGCGGGAGAACTAGGCCAGGTAGGAGAAGAAGGAACAGCTTTGTCGGCCTTCGTGGTAGGATGGGACAGAGATGAATCACGCTGCCCACCCCCCCAGCTGGCCTTCAAGGAGTTACCATCCTGAAATAAGCCCCGTTTGTCTCCTTCATTCCTGCCCCTCATAAAGCACTCTCGCCCCGTCCTCGCCACTGTCAGGCATGAGCATTTCCACAGCCAGGCATCAGCTGACTTTAAATAGACTGATGTTAAGGACGTGGAAAAAAATTCAGCCCTATCTATAGATTATAAGACGCAACGGTTATTTATCATGAAGTACTCAAAGTACAAAGCAACATACTGTAAGAGAATTTTCAGGAAGGGAAAAACTGGCAGACCTTTGGGTAAAATCGCCTGAACCTGATCATGTTTGCCTGAACCTGATCATGTGACCGCACTATCACTGCATTTCTGCTACCGATACAGAAAATGTGGTCACTGCAAACTCTTAATGCTCCCGTTCTCATGAGCTGTCCCAGAGCCATTGACACGTCTTGGCCAAGCTCCTTGGTCATGTGGCAAACAATTTAATGCTTCACCTGTAACACAAACTACGTTTGGGCGAACGCAGCTCACTCCACTTCGTGTCAGCTGGCTTCCTGCTTCCTGACCAGTATCACCAAGCATAACAGCCCAGCTGTGGCCCTTTAACACCACACAGGAAGTAGGGCGGGGCTTGGTGTCATGTGACAGGAAGGAGCGCTAGTTTGTCTGCTAGCTTTGTCCACAGACATGCCAAATGTCTGGCTTTTCACTCACACTTGGTATAGCTAGGGACTGCCCTCAGATAGATGCAAGAGATAAAATGAAGCTTTACTTGCCATTTGTACATTGTGGGTACATTGGAAACTGTTTTTTTTCCACATAACATTTTGTTCCCCTTTTTTTTAAATTACATATAGAGGTGAGAGTGAGGTTAGGGGTCCGAGTACAGGATCAGTTATTTTCCCATCACCCCTGGAGTAATTTTCTGGGGATGTTAAGGTCCCTGTTCGATGGGCTGGCAGAGATGTAGCTACTCTGCCGAACGTGTGATTTAAACAAGTACACTTCCAATCACCGGCGCAGAGGCCTAACAAACACCCTGCTCACAGAAGTGAAAAACGTTAGCACGAAGTGGAAAAACGTCAAAGCTTGCTTGTTTAATTCCCAGAAGGGACCATTGTTGGACCCTGAAATTGCTTTAGTAAAATAACCTGCGATTTAAACTGAGAGAATAAAAGGATTACCTTAGAAAATTATTATTAAATGAACAACCTAATCCAGTCTCTACTAATTCTCTGATTCGTGATTTCTTTCACTCAAATTAAATTGTATTTTTGGCTTTCTGCTCTCCCATGTTGAAAGCTTTATATAGCACAAAATACAAAATAATCACATAAATTCAGCGGTCAAATAAATCAGAGATTTAATTTCTCAGGAGTTTGATGCATTATTACATTTTATAGATTGTTTTATAGATTGTTTCACAGATAAATTATTCATAATGTTCTGATTTTAGTTGTCTCATACAGTTCTGCGTATAAACCATCGCTGCTTCAGCAAACTTTCTGATGGATTATAATTGATTACTTGGGAATGGTACATTGTACTGGTTGTCATCCATGGAGCCACATCATCATCACCTGCACCAGGAGATGTGGAGCGAAATGCGAATAATACGAAAATATTATAGCATATATATAATTTTTTAAAATAATAATCAATCCTTTATTATCCCTGTGGGGAAATTCCTTTTATGCCTCCCTCAACTTGCTCTTTGTAGAGCAAGCTGTCTGCAAGGGGCAGCCACCTGTTGGGGCACCCAGGGAGCTGGGGGTCAAGGGCCTTGCTCAAGGACCCACAGACAGGCTGAGGCTGGGTTTGAACCAGCAACCTTGTGATTACAAGCACACCGGCTTAGTCCACTGAGCCACACACTGCCCCCAATCATAAAACTATAAAATGGGGAGTTTTTAGGGAGAGTTTTCTGTATAAATCTGTGACATGGGTGTATCTGCCAACTCACACAGGCCGGCATGGAGACCCGACTCATCGATAGATTTTGACTTTGATCTTATCCACAGTTTGCACCTTGCTATTAGCAAGAAGACCCACTCTTTCTATTTCTATAATCTTAGTTTATCTGGGGGGGGGGGGGGGGTTGGGCAGTCAACTGACCTTTGACCCACGGAGGTTTATTCTTCTCCCTACTTGAGAGTTTCAGTTCCTCTCCACCGTTGGCATCCAGCTTTCTTTCCCTCGTTCTTCCTTTCCTTGTCTTTCCTTTCCCCTGTTTTTTGTATCATCCTTTGTTTAATGCTGATCTTATTCCTTGACACCTTGCTGTGAAAGAATGATATATGTAAAGCACTTTGGTCAGCGAGGGCTGTTGTCAAAGTGCTATATACATAAAGCTGACTTGACCTGACATATTCTGTATAAATAATGAGGTCATGTATTTCCACACGCCCATGAAAAGTGCCTTGAGTCAACTCTATTGTGAAAGGTGCTATATAAAAATACATTGAATTCAATTAAATTGAATATATAGCACAATTTTATTATAGTTTGTATTAGATTACCTGAAGTACCTGCAGTTTTTTTAATCAGTACTGCTTCTTCTTCTCCAAGTCCCCTGGAGAGCTGAGAGGGAGCAAAAGGCACGCTGGCATCTTGAGTCGGAACCGCAGGAAGAACCGGATCCAATTTGGTAAGCCCTGTGGTTCATTTAGACCAGTGCTTCCCAACTCAGTCTCCAGGGACCGCCAGACAGTCCGCATTTTTGCTCCGCCCCAGCTCCCAGAATGCGGCTTGGCTGGGCGTTCGAGCTCCCTGCCCGGACCGTCCAGATTTCTGCTCCCTCTACTGGGATCTGGGATGGAGCAAAGACGTGGACTGGCTGTGCTTTGGACCGGGTTAGGAAACGGTGCTCTGAACCTTTCAGCATGCGGCACACAGAACAAACTCCAGTGCTGACACGAGTCTGGAGCGTTGCGAGCGGGTTCCCCGTGGATTTCACGCCTCGCAGCAGGCAAGCAGGAGACCCTCCTCCCCGATGCCCCGGGATGAGCACGGAAGGCAGCATCAAACACGCGCTGCGATGTGCTGCATTCCCAGTGCGCTAGGAATAGCCCAGAAGCATCTGGAAAACCACCACTGAAACATCGGTGATGCCATTCCACCTCATTACTGTTTCATGCATTGCATTACAAAAATGTCCTATTAAACATGGATGATACAGTAGAATATGGAATGAACAGAGTAGGATGTGTATGAGACATATATGTTGGCATAATGTGTGTCAAAAAACAGAGTGCTGTGATTTCATAGCTTTGGCACATTTTAAATATTAATTCTGTGTTATTTTAAGTTCATGTAACACATATTGAGAAACACTGTTAAGAGTTTTTTTTTTTTAATTCAGTAATAATAACAATAGTAACTGGTTCAGTATGGAGGGAATTAAAAATCATTCCCTGAACCCTGCCAAGTTAAAAATAATGTGTAAACCTTTATAAACATAGAAATTGCAGATTAAAAATACATTTATAAAGTACTTATACTGTAGACCTCTTGATAATGTTGTAAAGCAGTACTTTAGTTCTGAGTGTATTGCATTATATTAAATATAATGGGCCTTTTTACATATTTCATATCTCATAGGATATATGAGTATGTGAAATATAGCGGTGACTGCACCATGCCTCTGGCAGCATATAATTGTTTTAATATGCAGAATGTGAAGAGTGACGGTAGCAGTTACACGCAGAAAAAATGGTAAAAATTTGTACCTTTGCCTGTCACTGGGCTGTACCCTGAAGGGTCTGCAAATTGTACCTTAGCTGTAGGTAATTGTACCTATAAGGTACAGAAATGGACTCTGAGGAACATTTCTATACCATTATGGTACATTAATGCTGTTTGTACCTTTGGGATGTTCTCAGAGTCCATTTCTGTACCTTAAAAGGTACAATTACAAGGCTACAGCCAGAGTTGGGTAATTCAGGTCCAGAGAGTAAAAGTCCAGACCGTAATTTTGTTTCAACCAACCAGTTGAGTATCTGTGACTGTGACTCTGTGACTGTGACTCTTTATGCTCAGTTGGTTGGTTGAAACAAAATCCCAGGCTGACATTTTACTCTCTGGACCTGAATTACCCAACTCTGGTTACAGTCCAGTGTCAAGAAGAGGTACAAATTTTTACCCTTTTTTTCTGAGAGTGTAATCAGTGGCAATCAGCCATGTCATTGGCACCTTAAGAACATGTCGTTCTGTTGAGCTTGGAGTTTGCAGTAACACTGAGCTACAGTTTGCCCATGAAGGCCACATCCGGTCAGCCTGCCATGGCGTGGAAACCTTCAGAAATGCCATACCTTGCTTGAGGTGCTAGCGTAACACACACCTGTGTCGCGTGGAACCGCGAGTCTTCACCTTAACTGCATTCCGCCGTGCACTGTGCTACCCAGCCCAGTCGTCGTGGACAGTTTATCGTTCAGATCAGACACCCACAAATCAGAATCGATGGCGACCTCAAACCACACCATCAATAATTCAAATCTGGTAGTGCTTTGTGATAGAATGCCTGTCACCGGCTTCCTAATGCTGCGTTGGGCCTTGGGAACGTGTCCCCTGAACTCCGCGGTCTCCTTTTGCTCTTGAGCAGGCGTTTTATGGTACTTCTGCAGTGGCATACAGGAACTGAGCCAAACTGCGATGACACGCTACTTACAGCTCGGTTCCGGTTCACGTCGGTTTTCCACTGCAGAAGGGTCGGCTTGGTAAAGGTAGGGTTGCCATCAGTCCAGGTTTTCACGGGTATGTCCTCTTTTTGGATCCCAGCCTGGACATACAGGCAGTTTTTGAAAAAATGGCGGTTCGTCTTGGTTTAGCGCCGCAACCCATATGACTCTGTGTTGCAAATTACAGTCGAGAAAGAAGTGAAGGAAAAGGCACCAATTTTCAAAACTGGTGCCTCTTCACCAGCACTCTAGGGGGCAGCACTGCTGGTTCACACCTCCTAGGTGGTGAGGCTGTCTGTGTGTGCTGAATTTGCAGGTACAGCCGGCATGTGAGGCTCCCTCCTGCAGTTATGAAGGACGGCATCTCGAACTTCCCAGTGTGTATGCAAGTGCTGTGCCCCGGACCTGCATCCCGTCCAGGGTGGTCCCACGCCACGTACCCTTTACTGCCTAAGACATGTCTCCAGTGACCCTGTTCTGGAGAAGTGTTTGGAAGATGAGTAGATCCTCATTAGCTGGTGTGCTGCTGACAGTGAAGCTCTGCTTCGCAGAGTTAGTGCCCCCTCTGTGGCCTCCCGCTCACCCAGAAGTCATCCTTAGACAGCCCCAAATCTATTCCTCTCTTCCCTCTCATTCCCAGCCATCCTTACACCACAGATTAAATCAGGGGTCTGTTTAATTGTTTTTAAGAAGAGGTCCATCACGCCCAATCCTGTTTTCATTGGGAAGGAGCAGGGCTCTCCGGGTTTCTCCACCGCCTCGCTACAGCGAAAGGTACAGTATTTGGAACATGGGGAACTGCTGTCACACTACTGTCTCACTGTGACTTACGGATCAGTACAATGTGCGCTAAGCAATACGGTGGCACCGAAACCCGTCGGAAGGCACTAGGTTTTTCAGCCACAGATTCCAGGTGCTTGTCCATACAGAAGCACATATGCGTCATATAACACGATTACACGGGCAAGGTGAAAATGGTTTAAATAAGTCACAGCACAGAAATGATTTGTCGGATATTATAAATTAAGGTGAACGCCCTGTGTTTTGGTTTGGTACTGACTGGGAAGCTACTGCAGATTTTGGGCTCCATTCATGCGTATAATACTGGGCCCCTAACACAGACTAGTCCAATTATGTTCCAAATTTTTTTAGGAAACCATCCTAACTCCTTTACAGCGCCCCTGGGTACTGACTATGCACATACTTGAAAAAGTGGACTGATTCTAAAAATATAATTTATTATTTTATATATATATATATATATATATATATATATAATTTTTTCCCTCCTTGTTCTTTATTTTATTGTTAAGCTAATTCTTTTGCTGTCCTTAGGGCATCCTTAACAGAATCAAGAAATTAAAATTAAAAAACCTAATTCTGAATGTGTTCATGCGTCTACTGTCTGCAAACGCGGTTCGACAAAGGTTTTCTCGCTCAGACGTTTTGCTCTACACTGTCAAAGGAAACAAGGTCAATAAAGGGTAAGTAATATACTACTGGGCTGTAGAACTGATTTTTTTCAGTCTGTGGCCATCTATACCACCACCCCTGTTGAAACTGAAGGATGGAGAGCAACTGAAGTGTTACGTGTCCTTTAAAATCGAGCAAATGCAGCCACAGCGTCAGAAAGTGTGAAAAAGCAACCTTGTGCAACTCATTTTTTATGTGAGGTGAATTTTAACTATTCCGTATGGGCCGTAAAAGATCAGACGTACTCCGCTAATATTAACGTTGTAAATTCCGTGTTTGGTGACAGCGTAACTTTGCTACGGCTACATGCTGACAGAATAAAATAGAAGAAATTGCCTGATTAAAAGTATGCATAAATATATGTGCATTGGACAGGAACAGCTGTAACAACAATTTTAAAAACATGCAAGGCAGAAGTCCTCGTATTTCACTGCTCACATATAAGTCACTGTTGAAAAGCAGATCAAATCCCTTTCAGATATTTCAGCAGATGTTAAAATAATTACACAAGGCGTTGCTACAGCACAGCAAATTATATCACTGTCAAAAGAGCGTAAGTCGTATTGCACTTTATGTAATTACCTCTTTGGAATTAATAATTTACTAACGCATCAACATTACCACAGATATGTCTGCTGTATCCTGAGGTCATTTTAATTCCAAACTGCAAGATTTCATTGTGACTGACGTTGTGATACTCTGGGTCAAAAGACCTTCAAAGACCTAGTTAGTTGAATGATTCGCCGCTACTTTATTATTTGTATTTATCAGGTACTGAGCCGACCCATTAGGTGACAAAAGGCCACCCATGGAGCCATCTTCTGGGGGGGGGGGGGGGCAC
>JAODUD010000048.1:3802595-3817984 GCA_026784285.1 Stomatorhinus walkeri | reverse complement strand
TTACTGCATTATAATGCATTATGAAGGTACGAATAATGCATCATGCTGACTGGCCAAAGTAAAATGTTACCATTATTATTTTAACAATCCACAGCATTAGATTTACGGAGCTTTTAACATGTGACACAGAAGGGCACAAATGACCATATCGTAGCTGGAGGGCCGTTAGTAAGTAACAGTACGTGACTAATTTACTATATGGGCCTTGACCTCAGTAGCTAGCTGGCAGGACAGCAAGAATGTGCAGCGATAGCTGTGTGAGTTGAGTTTAATTGGGGAATTCGATGTGGCCTGTTTTGGCATACTTACTTATTCATAACCTTTTAAAATGGCATTTTCAGAAAGTCTCTTAGTGTCTGCTTTCAGCATCACATTTTCAAATACACCCCCCCCCCCCCCCACCCACTTGGAATCTTACATTCCAAGTCTGACAAGTAGCTCTCTTTGGCAGGTCATCTTTTTACGGTTATGACATTTTTTCTTCTTCCATATACCTCCTGTAATTACTGCGAAGGAATGCTCCGAATGTGAAATGTTAAATGTCAGTTTGAATACAGTCATAATACTTAAAAGGAGGGCAAATCATGGTAATTTTCCTCTGAAGTAACCCTATGTCCAGGAGCATCTGTACGAGAACACCGAGAATGTAGCATGTTCAAAAAGTCCAGCGCGCCCAGGTGTTGTGTTCCCTCTTCAGTGTCGTGTGTCTTTTGCCTAAATCACCGTGGAGAGTCAGCCCCCCAGGACTGAGATAGGTTCTTTTTTTCTGTCAAGAACTTCCAACTGTCTATATTTGTGGAGATGACATAGGAAGCAAGGTGGTCTTCAGGAGAGTGACTGATGCTCCGTCACCAAATTATGAGACATTTCCAGACCCCATACCTGTAGTCCGTACCTGTAGTCCATACCTGCTTGTTCTATGCAGAGGTCACAGAGACAAGGCAGGGATTAACCCAGGACCAGGGGATGAAATGCACACGTGAACAGGGACAACATGCAAACTCCATAAATGTAGCACTAGGGTGGAGACTTGAACCCTGGTCTCCAGAGGTGTGAGGCAACTGCACCAGCCACTATCCCGCCCACACCTCACCTTACACGCCGTTAGCTGCATTTCACAGACGGCGCTCAGGATACAGCAGCCCCTTGTGGTCGACTTGTTGAACATTCATGGCATTTCCCTAAGCCTTAGACCGCAGCCGTGTGTCATTGGCTGCTGGGGGGCTTGTTGACGTCCTTCAAAAACCTATAGCTGCGGGTGAGGTGGCGCCGTGTCGAGCTTCCTAAATTCACGTTCCCAGGCCGCATCCATTTCCCTGAAGATATACTATGTGTTGCATGCATTTAACTTCCCCATGTACCCCAGAACTTCTCAAAATGTCTTAATCAAGTTCCTACTCCTGACACCAGATCAGGACCCAGGTGGTCTGTTTGAGACTTATCCTGTACCTTTTTCATTGGTAAATATGTTATAGGTACCTGTTGTTTTGATAAAATCTATAGTACAAATTGGTCTGGGATAGGATAACGCCAAAGCAATGAAGTAGCGTGTTTTTTTTTTGGACACAAAATTTTTGCCGGCCTTAGGGAACAGGTACATTACAGGTACAGTACCAGCAGCAGCATCATAAGCGGTGAATTCTCTACATTTTTAGTGGTTCCAGATATCTCTAGGTCTTAAGCTCCAGATATCTCTAGATCCTGTCCCGCTGTTTTAGTAGCAAATTGGATGCTGATTATGACAGCCGTGCAAAGGACACACAGCGTCGTGTTCGTCAAATATCCCGACTCATTAAAACCAAACACTCTAGATCCATGTGAAGTTCAGGTACTAGACAACAAATTTCCACTACTATAAGTATGAGATATCAGATGCGTTTTTGGGCCGCATTTAGTTAGGATATTGAAAATGCAAATTTAATATGGCTTGCGTGTTACTGCTGCCACGACAAGGGAAGATAAAAATACCGGCTGTGTCGTTCTTTCTCCAGTAAAGTATCTCCAAAAGAAATAAAAATCAGTCGAAAACATGCATTAATTCAGTTTATCCCTGGAGTGTCTCCAGCTGGTACAGCAAACACACACATAAGTTCTTATTAGGAGAAAAACTTAAGTGTGACTGTATTGGACTCACCCTTGATTTGATTTCTGCCATATTTAGACCGGAACAGAAATACTTTACAGTATAAAACCCTAAACTGGCTCACACCATAAATATATTATTGCAATCTTCTCCCATAAACCACTCCTTTGTAATGACAATCTGGTTATATTACTGTACACTGCTAGTCAATAGCACACTAGGCTATTAAGAAGATTAAAGCTCTAGTTGTACCTTCTCCTAATAACTATTACAGTTAAACATTCATTTAGCGCATCCTGTGACTAATTTGACCAGCTATTACTTCCAGTTCAAGTACTGTCAGTCTGACATCACGCATGATGCTGCATCTTAGACATACTACAGTGTGGTGTTTACTGTCTCAGGTGCAGCTCTTCGCTGCCACATTTATAATTATCTCTCATTGTATCATGGAAGTTCCACAAAGCTGTTTAAAAAAAGACTAAACATTCAGGCATTTTTTTCCCCCAAATTTTACCCACTGCCCCCACCAGTCAAGACTACTGAGAGTATCTATGCGTACATCTTGCAATAGTGGTGTTTCGATTAAGTATCCCGATACAGTCCTTACTGCCCAGGGGTCAGTTTCCGAATCCTTCTTAACACTACGTCGTTCTATGTTAAAAGATAGTACTTACGAACAACATAGGCTTCTGGAAGCTCACCGCAGTTCTCTGACCGAAAACCATTATTCCCAGTGCTAAATTAATTGCCATGGGGTCTTTACAGTTAAATCTCTGGGTTGCATTTATAGGCAGTGTTTTACATTAGTACTATCCAACCGCATTCTGCAAAGAGTCTAGGGAATTCAATTCCCCCTAATACTGACAAATCAAAGTTACAACTCCGGGACAGAGTTAGAGAGTATATAGATCAGCATGGCAAAACAGAAAAGGTCTCGTCCCAACCTGCAACACCTCCGTGGGGAGGGTCTACTTCCTGTCAGAATGTATGTAGCTGAGACGGCTGAGCGGAACTGAAACACAGACTTAAAATGGGTATCGGCGGGGATGAGGTAATAGAGCTAAAGATCAGCCAATCGGCAAACCAGAGCCAAGAAGGTGAGCTGCATGGGGAGAGCTGACAGGACTAATCCGGAGTGCCGGAGACAAGGTCAAAAACCAGACCAAAGTAATCAACCACCGAGCAGGACTGCAATATGAAAAGCAAAGCAAGCAATAGTGAAGGGAAAGTCACTGACCAGAGTGAGCAGACATAGATTAGCACATGGACTGCAAGTTTCAGAGATCACAGAGAGAACATCTGGACGTGGGCGTGGCCGTGGACGGTGAGATCATCTGCAGATGCTAACCTGGGTCAGGGTTTCTGCACCGGATGTGAATAAGCTTTGTAATTTATGAGGATATAATTTTCATTCCTGGGATTTATTTATTTTTAGCTTAAACGCACAATTCTATTGTATTATCAATGCAATAACATTTCAGTTCATCTCCGCACTACTTCAGGCAGTTGTGGTACTTTCTGCCACAAAAGTTGGCTGCGTGGCCCACTGAACGGACATTAAATTGAATTAAGACGCAGTCGAAGCTTTCCGGTTCAGACCCCAGGAGGTGCTCTGCTGTAATAGCCTTAAGCGAAGAACGCAACCTCAATTTCTCTAGAAGAAAATGAGTTTATGGGTAAAAAACCAAGAGCCTTTGGACAATAATATCAGCCAAGCTAACTGAACGTGTTAATGTACTATATAAATGAGTTCATATTTAATGGAAAACCAAGCAATGAAAATGAACCCAAATGCCAACTGGGTTTAAAAGAATAGATATGAGAGACAGTCATCTGAAAGTTTGGGTATAAAGTAACAATCATCATAACGGAACAATGAATAGGCCACTAATGCAGTGTTTTTAATACAGAAAACAGCACTTGAAGCTTGTCAGCCATCTGCATAAATGCGAGCAGTGAACATTCGCGATCCCATTATGAAAGTGCTCAGATGGGCCGGCAAATGCACGCCAGTGAGCGGAGGCCACGGGCCGATTACCACCCCGCCCGCCCCTTCGTGAGAATCCCGCTCAGCCTTCGCGGACCAGGAATGACATCAGCATCATCGCCGCATAGGATCGACGCGGGGTCATTTGAAACCGATTCAAACGCGTAAAGAACGACTCCTAATGGAACATCGTTTCCAGCCGAGCTCCCTAGTATAATTTGAAATTCTTTTATTTTTGTGTGTATTTTTTTCTGGGTACAAATGTAGAGGAAAAACATAATTAAAATGTAAATTAATGGAACATTACCATTGCACTCAAGGCACTTAAAAAGTCTATTTATTCTAAGATTCTAAACTCTCCTGTTTTGTGGGTAACAGTAATCCAGTTTATACTAATCTCTTAGTCTCCTGTTGCCTAAGGAATATATCAACAAATGCAGCAATCTTACATTTACGGTGAGATAAGATCAAATAATAAGTCATACCACAAACACAAATATGAAAAGTGCCATTAGCAACCTTTACTGGCGGATCAGAGACTGTTGTAGATTATATTATATAACACCAGCGTTTTAACTCTGTATTGCTTTGGGAATTTTGAAGCACTATGAAGTTCAATTGATGTATCTGTGATGTCATTCCAAAAGTGATTCATGGGATCACAATTTCTAAAACACAATCAACTTCCTGTCAAATGGATCCTACGAGAATGCTTGCAGTTTTGACTCTGCTCTCTGTCTCGCATCAACTTCACAATTATTTTCTGTTATTTTCCTGAGTCTTTCAAAGCTGTAGTAATTGTATCTTTGTTTAAGAAGCCCAGTGTTGCTCTTTGTGTTCCAATAAAGACCATTCTCAGGCTTATATTTATCAAGAAAATCCTGCAGAAAATTGCAGATTTCCAACACAAGACATATTTAAGTACCTCAGTATGCTTGATACTGAGTTCCATCCTCTTCTTTATCTGAAGCATGTGAAGCTGTGGAGATTTGCATCGTCGCCATTCTACACAAAGAAACACATGCTTTTTGCTGTGGTAGATTAAACTACCACAATGGTTTCCTTTCAGAGAGTACAAATGGCACCCATTGACCAAAAATGCTGCAGTAAGAATTGTGACCAGGCCCAGAAGTACGACTTTATTACTTCATTGACTTCCCATTAAGATTAATACAGACTATAAGAACTCTTTTTTCCAATATACAACATTGTAAGGTCTTGCCCCTTTATTATCTCATTGAACTGATTAATATGTGAAAACGGGAACACATTCTGTACTCTCTGAATGCAGGTATTCTGGTAATCTCTACAAACAACTCTTAGAATGAAAGACTTCAGCTGGAGGGTCCCTAATCAGTGAAATGTATTGGAACTGCCCTCAGCCCTTGCAGAGCAAGTGCTGCCACCACAGGCTGACCCAGTTGGCCGTTATATAAAGCTCACTTCACAATTCCAAATTACACAACACTAATGTGTTTTTTGATACCAGCATGCAGATGACAGTTTAGCAGGCAGTGGGTCCTGAGTCCCAAGACGTTTTCTCCAGTTTCCCATTTCTAACTTTGTGTCCTAGATTCGCTCTCCATGCAAAAGTTTGATCTAATGTATCCACTCCGTGTCTGTGTATGACACTGACCTTAATTTGTTTGCAATTGCAATTGTAATTTGTTTGCAATTGCAATTGTAATTTGTTTGAAATTGCAATTTTCATTAGACCTTTTTTTAAGCATTTGGGACATCTGCTGGACATGGCAGCATGTAAAAATTAACCAGACTGAACCTACTTTCAGTGCTAATAAGAAACAAAATGGCCAAAAGTATAAAAAAAAAAAAAAAAAAACAAGTTTGATGTATAACTTAGCTTCACAATAAGGTCACGGAGGTCTTGAAAACATTAGTCAGTTGCTGCTTTGTGTATTTAGCAGGAGGCTGGGATGATTTTAGTCACTTAAATTCACATTTAACAAATTCAGATATTTATTATAATTACTGTGTGTACTGAGCTTAAGGCTGGGTTTGAACTAGCAACCTACTGACCACAGTCACAGAGGCTTAGCTCTTATGAGAACATGAATTACCTCGTGCGTATCAGACTGGACGTCTGCACTGCTGTCCACAAATGGGGTGGCATCCGCCAAATGAGATCCAGATGCTTGTGTCACCGACAAACATAAGGTGCTCACATACTTGTCACTTACGGCACTTTCACGCAAAAAGAGGCTCCGGGATGGTGTGAAAATCAGTCACCCATTAACCGCCCGGTGTTTTCCATCAGCTCGGAAGAGTCACAGGCCACCGCTGATTCCGGAGAGGGAAATTTCAGCTCAGTGCATGACGTATGTGTCATATGTGTCACCGACATGCCGATGGCCCATAAAGCTGTGGAAAGCTGAATGTATTTGTCCTTTATGGAACGTTTTGTGGGGGGTGACATCGTTGGAATACACTTCACTGCTCAAGGAAAGGCGATAAAGCTACATTTTCAGTGTCGCTAAATAGGGGCTGTATTCAGGCTCAAGGGCATGATTACGTATACCTTCGAATCTTCGCTATTACGTAAGATTGGGCTCCTCAAAGGACTATCAGCCATCAAGTAACACAGAGATAAAACTCCTTTGCAGATTAGTGTGCAGTGGCCCTGGGTATGTTAGCTTTCATCTCCTGGTGTGTGTGCGTAGCCATGGGGTCATTCTGGGAATTCACAAGGTGGCTACGTCTTTTTTTCGCGGAATTAGCATGCGGGCATGGTGCCCGTGCTTGAGTGTGGAAATGCACGACGTCCCTTTTTCCTGATCTCCAGCGCCGCATGCAGCTCTGAACATTCACGTTAATTTTGCAGTCGCCAAAATCGTACACAGGCACCAGTACAAACTGCAAACGCGCCGGAACCACGAGTGACCCGTAATGCATTCCCAAAATCGATGCATTTAAAATGTTCCCTGGACCACAGAGGCGACAGATGGTTAAATAACACCCGGACGCTGCCCGCACGGACCATTGGCCTTTCGCAGTCCAAAATAAAGTGCGAGGGGTGGCTTGGAATGCCACACTCATCCCTAATTTCCTACTGCTGGCTTAGCCTTTTTGGTTTAGCTCTCGCCGGGTAAATTGCACCAGCGCTCATTTCTGCATCAGTGGACATAGGGTGCACCGGGGTGCCAGCCCATAAACAAACGTGGCCCTCGGATCTGGGGCATATTCCCATACGGAGGTCTGGGGAGGCAGGGGGAGAAGTTAATTACACGTGCATACAGGCCTGGCGGTTCATAGCTATTCGTCAAAGACGCAATTATCCTGTGCTCTGCATGCGATGTTTTTCTTTCACTTTGTCGATGGAACAGAAACATTTCTCAAAGCAATTAACAAAATCGGGTTAATACATAGAGAATAGACAGTTCCCTATGCATATAGATAGCAGTGAGAAAAGCTAGAGGAGCTTTAATGTATTGGGAATGCTCAGTCATAGCTGGCTACATTTATTGTATATATTAGGCTGAAACTCTGCGATTAACTCATAGAATACAGGGAGGCCATACAGAGCTGCTGACAAACAGGTTGTGTTGCTCCTGGCCAAATTATTGCCCAGAGACACTGTTACTTTTCTGAATGTTAAGCCAGAGTCAGGCTTCAGGTGTCTGAATGAAAACGCCGACCTTTCTACACAGCTTGAACGTACTAAAGCATTTTGATCAAAGCGAGTAGTGAGATCAAGAAACAAAGGAACAATGTCTTGAATACTTATGAGACACGGGCGTGACGTCCTGCATCACTTTCTTGGTTTAAGCTGCACAGCTGTCTTATTCCGAGTCTTGAGTGTCGTCGAGAAATTACCAGATTAAAAAAGATTTCAAATAAAATGAAGGATACGGACAAGACCGATGTTTCCAGAAAGTTCTGAAGTCAAGCACGCATGGGGTTGCCCTGAAAGAGGACGGATGTCAGGCGAATGCAATAAAGATTAATGTCACAAGATAAAAACGGAAGCAGCATCAAGGTCTCCTTGTAGCTGGCCGCCAATTTCCGAGGCTGCAGGTAGATGACAGTTTAAATGAAATGTGTTAGTGCATAATTGGAGGCAAAGTGGGATTCAGCACGCCGTTTTTGACAGCCTGCCCAGAGGTTGTCTGTTCGCCTCGGAGTCTCACGCCGCGACGTATCAGCGCGGGTATTAGCTGACGAGAGGAGCTCACTCTTCCTCACCGGCCGCCAGCTCACTTTCACGTTTTTTTTTTGGCCAAGGCGCTGAAACAGGTTGTGGTTCACGGTGCCTGCATATTGTCCTGAATTAGACCTTTGCTTCTTAGGGTATGTATGCTGAGAAATCAGCCTGTGAGATGTTTAATGTTTCACCCACCTACCGACATCCTGCAAAACAAATAACTGAAAACCAAATAATCTTATACCTGGAAATTTTAGCAATTAATCTTCTTCGGCTGATTTAGAGAGCGCTGCTTCACTTCTGTGCTAGTTAGGGGTCATCTAGTAGCTAAAAAGTGTGTAATGCACTGAACAGAGCACAGCTTCGGCCATTTATCTGGTAACGCAGGAGCTTAAAGGCCTTAACAAGGAGGACAACAGAGGTTTGACTTTGCTTCCAGTCACTGGATTTGAACCAATGCCCTACACAGGTATAAACTGCTACACTGGAGATCAACCCAGTTAGGTACTAATACTTGTATACCTCTCATCCAAATCTGTACAGGAAATTAGTAGCTTGACACATTCTGTAATTTCCAAGCTGCTCCTTATGCAGGCAGAATGTCAATAGCAGGCTTATAAAAATAGGTTTGAAGTTTTTTATTGCTCATAGCCAGGTAGTAAAATTCTGAGTTTGAACACCCCTAAAAATGAGCCTCAACGCCCCAATCGCTGAAATGTTCTGAGGGATAATGCCCCCCGGCCCTGTTCGGTACGCACAATCACAGTAATCTACCAGGCAGCCCCCCCAGTCATTAAAATCCACACTGGGGGACCAATCAGTTGGGTTGTTGAACCACCTATGATTTTTTTTCCCTGTCCAAGTCTGTAGCTGAATATCCAGAAAGTATAACTTTCGTTTCATAAAGACAGACAGAGACGACCAAAACTATGGATAATTAGACAGTTTTGGATAACTGTAAGCAGAGGTGCGAGGCCAGCCGTGTGTCCGCGTGAAGGTTCTGCAAACTGAAAGACAGGGTAATCTTCTCAGTCAGTCTTCCCTCAAAAATCTCGACTGAGATCTTATCATGTGGTCGTCTGCCGTCTTCTGTGAGATGCGTGATGGCTAACCAAACTCATTCATCTGCCGGATCTCGGCAATACCATTCCAGACATGCTGTCCCCTTATGGAATCACAATTGGAGCAGCGGAATGTAGTTTGGGGGGTGGGGGTGGGGGGGGGAATTATCCTGTTAAGAAACAGAACTGCTGGCCTTGCACAGGGGGCTAGTCAATTTCTCTCCCTAAATAAGATAATCACTTGCATTAACTTTTATCCTTAACGAAAGATAAAGGAGTCGTTAAACCGTAACAAACATATTGCCCTTGTCCTGAAAATAAAGGAGATTCACTGCCTTGATTTGCAACTGCTTAACATGTATATTGATGATAATGCATTTAATTCGTGTGCAGGAGGGGACGCTAATTTGAAAAATTACACGCACATGGTATTAACTAAATTCTGTAAATTTCTTCAATCGAGTGCTTCATAAGGCCGACGTGAAGCAGGGTTCATGGATCCCGGCCACTCTGCGACATCAGAATGGATTCTGAAGATTCTAATATACTTTCAATCAGTTGGGATTTGAGTCTGCTACAGCTCATGCTGTATGGCTGGGAGTCTATTTTCCGTAGCGTCAATTGGCCATTCAGACAGTCCCCCAAGGGTAATTCAGGGCTGTTAACCTGATATGCCGCAGATCTCAAAGATTCAGTGCAACTCGACCTGTGGCATTTTGTTTTAAATTATGGAGAATAATGCCTCGTGGTACCCAATGTTATCTTTCACTGTGTCAGTACCTGAGTTCCTCGAGGTTCATTGAGATGTTTCTAGAACTGGGTGGCATGGTCACCATGGCTTCCTCCTTCAGTCCAAAAACACACAGTCAGGTGTCTCTAAATTGCCCAGTGCATGATTGCGGGTCCTGCAATAGACCTGTTACTTTTTCTCACTATTTTTGCCGGCTCTCGTTCAAACTGGGTTCAGAGTCCACTGGAGTCCTGGTGCTGCCGTCGTAACCCCAGGACGGATACAGAAGCTTTGAAGGACAGTTTCAGGTTTCTCTCAGAGTGACCGATTCTCCCCTTCGTTTTCTCACCTTATGTTTCACCTCAGGGGTCAGAATAGTTGGTTACATGAATGCTTTGCACCTTCATAATGCATTCATAGAACATTCAGTGCACCTGTACAATGCATTCATAGAGCATTCAATGTACCTTCATAATGAATTCATAGAGCATTCACTGTACCTTCATAATGCATTCATAATGCATTCATAGAAGAGCCCCTCACAGTGTGTCTCACCTGAGGAAAACCCATCAAACCTGAACGGCTGAGGAAAATAGCGCAATGTCAGTGTCCATTTTTCACCTTGATCCCTTTGGCAATACAACAAGACCCACCTGCCCCTTCACACACACACACGCATGCACACATTTCCTGACAGAGAAGAACACCCCTTCACAACCGTGAAGTAACTGCTTTGTTTTGCCTGCTTTTTCCTGTTGAAAGGGACATTTCATACTGAAGTTATAGGCTTGAAATGTAGAGAAAGTCTTTAAATCATGTTATTATTTGATTGGCTCCTTTTGTATCGCTGGTAGGGGGCGTGTCTTAGTTACATTATAAAAGTAAGCATATATATGGACAATGTTGCAAGTGCTTATGGGAAATACCTGAAGAGTAACAACAGGAGAATGAATGGGGGGGGCGGAGGTCAGTAGAAAATCAGCTCATTCTCCGGCTATTTGTATTTGGCCCCGGAGCCAAGGAAATTTGTATGTTTCTCCTGCGGTGAGTGCGCCAGGCATGCCGCAGCGAGCCGCCAGCGGCATCCGCAGAGACCCGCCTCCGCAAGACGCCTCACTTCCTGCGAGCGGAATGCTAATTGCGCGTTCACGTTCCCATTTGCATTCGCTGCTCGCGAGGCATTTCGACCTTGACGGGGCTCCTTCTGAACTGTCAAGTCAGCTTAATGAGGAGAAGGCCGCGGAGTCAAGCCTGCACCGAATACAGCAAACATTTGCACAGATCTGACGCTTAATGGCTTTTAAATGATCGCTGTTCGGCGCTGACGGACGTGCCGGCAGTGGTATTGCACGTCACTGACTGCAGCGTCCTTTTTCTCTTTTCAAATCACTAATTTATATACATCTTTTTTTGTTTTTCTTCTCAGATTCAGCCACCTCTCGTACTAATAAGTGTCGTAATTTTCTTCAAGGCGACCCACAAGGTCACCACTTTACTGTTTGTCCTGCACTGTCTTGTATTGCATTACTGTTTATCCTGCACTGTCTTGAATTGCATTACTGTTTATCCTGCACTGTCTTGTATTGCATTACTGTTTGTCCTGCACTGTATTGCATTACTGTTTGTCCTGCAGTGTATTGCATTACTGTTTATCCTGCACTGTCTTGTATTACATTACTGTTTGTCCTGCACTGTATTGCATTACTGTTTGTCCTGCACTGTATTGCATTACTGTTTATCCTGCACTGTTTTCTCTTGTATTGAACTACTGTTTCACGTATCCTAGGCTAGTCTACCCAACTACTGTGGCATAAGAATCTCACTATATTCCTCAGACCATGTGTGACAAAAAACTTGAAACTTTGTTAGCCTGAGCAATTTCCAGGTTACCCTGAACTTAATTGGTTACATAACCATTGACATCACTGATGGATTTTAAAATACCTTCATTGCTCAACTTCAAAAATAATAACACGCAATACACTCACAGTTAGAGGTGTTCTATTCATAGGGTTTAACAGAAACCACTCTCACAAGGTCTGAACACTCAGTGTAAAAGCACTGCCCATTCTATCTCAATGCCCGTCTTGCAGGTTGAGTAAATCTCCCCATCTCCAAGCTTCATCTCTCTTTGCGACCAGTCGAGACGTGATGTCAGACTGACCGCTGCACAGGTTAACCGTTAATATTCCACGACAACTGACTCACAGAAGGATGTCGAGCAGCTGTAATGTGTCTGGCAGCACGAGTCAATCTGCCTCAGAGTGTTACTCACGCTGATGGGCAGTGATAACCGGAGACAAGAGATCAAAGGCTCACCCTGGCTGAGATGAAGACCTCTGGGATCCAGACCGGTGGATGCTTAATTACAGACTTTTTCTCGGTGTACAGATCTCAGCAGATACACCCAACAGCTCTTCTGCTGTTCTAAAGTAACTATAAATAATAATAATAATCACTGTTTTATATACAGTGTTTTTCGCAATTAAATTTCTTCTAAATAATAATAATAATAATCTTCAGAATGAAAACAAAAGGGATCCAGCACCACTGCTGTTTGTGTTGCACACTGCATTCCTGCCCCCTTGTTCTCTCCCTAGTAGCTGCTTGTTTGATCTCACCTCTCGTTACAGCCCTCAGGTGCATCACCCCAGGTGCCTCTCGTCTGCTCCCTCACCTGCCCTGTACAAAGTGTCTGCCAGTCCCGCGCTCCCCAGTCCGGTCATTGACGTCGCTCTTGTGCCTGCTCCGGTTCCCCTCTCCCTAACAGTACCTTCTGTTTGACCCCATGTGATCTGCTTCGTTGCCCCTGTTCCATGTTTGTTTGCCACAACGGCTGCTCCCACTTCGTTTGTTTCTGGACCCCTAATAATTCATTTTAAATTACTAGTGTGCCCTTAATAATTATTAAAAGATATGTATCGTCATCCCTATATAAATCTTATGTAATGGCTACTTCAAACCCATGATCTCACATAGCATGCGAAGTTCTGTGATATTTTAGTGTCCTGCAATTTTGGACAATCACTTTAAGAAAATAGCACTGGAAAAGCTGTTGAGCTGGTGAGATTACCTAACCTGTCATCAACTCCAATTCACACTCCCTGTAACTTAACTGCAACTGTCACATACTGGCCAGTCAAACAGTGCTTCTATCTGGGCGAGTCGGCCATCTCCATGGAAACCAGGGCACGGTTCCTGTGTCTAGACCGGCTCTTTTGAATCAGATCTCACCCGTCAGGATGAAAATGAGCTCAGTTTCCCATGCGCGCGACGAGCAGAGATGTGATTGGCCGCTCCTGTGCTCCTCTCACCGCAGCTTCACTCCCTCATGTCCAGTTATCGTAACTTCGTGAACTTTGGAGACGCTAAGGTCAGTGACGGACGCTCCAATGGTCATCATTTTCAAACTTTGCTTGACTCCGAACTGTGGAAGCGGAGAATGATGATTTTTCGCAACTTTCATACTCAGCTATACATTAAGACCCCCTGTGTCAATTAAGTAAATCACTGTTTTGTTTGAAGATGCTTGACAGTTTCGTCCTTAGGGCCACACCGATGCATTTTCCCTCCCTGCAGTCATTTCCTACAGGAACATAAAAGCATATCTATAATGTGAGTCGTGGCTACGTGCGCCAATGTTATTATGCTCATACAGTTTTAATGCCGCAAAGGGGCCGAAATTATAGTCTAACAGAGGCAATGAAGTCTGGTCGACTCCATCGTTTGTAAGGTTAAATATAAACCAGGGATTTCAAACTTGGTCCACGTTCATTACAACTCATTCCCCGGGTCCTCGTTGGTCTAACAAGTGGTCAATCACAATTATTACCCCCATCAATGTCTTTCCTTAAAATATGGCGAGCATATTGTAAAGTGTGCATAGAGACCTAGTCATCAGCCAAGGCTTTATTATTTCACATAAAATGAGTGTCGGGGAAACTTACATCATGAGAGCGGCGTGACTGAAAGCAGGAGAAGATGGGGCAGAGACGAGAAACACTGGAGCATAATGGAAGAGAGATTTACTCGGAGAAGACAGTAAAATATTGCGAATCCAAGTAGCGCAGGCACCTAATCTGAGATGCCCCCTGCCTCATTCTCTGTGCCTCCTGGGATGCACTCCGGGTTCACGACACCCCGGTTATAGATAGCCGGTTATGGAAGACAGACAGACTCCGACCATCGGTGTCCCTTTACAACATGAATGTAATAGTTCCTCATCTTCCGGATGCTTTTCGGTTCACATCTGTTAGTGATTACAGCGCACTCCGTTATGTCTGTAACCACCGTCTCCCCACATCGAGTCTGGAGAGCCTTCCAATGACTCCTCTCACCCAGGTCTATGAATCTCTGCTGAAATATTGCACTTTTTCCTTCTTCCTTGTAGCAGATTAGATTCTAGCAATTCTTTTCTCTACAGTCGTATCGTACTGGGATTCTGACTCGAGCCACTTTCCCGCCACAGCAGTATTCACTCTGTTCTCTGGGGATAGAGCCATGCTATCTTTTCCTGTAATACCAACTCAAGACGGTAAGGCTCTCCTTTAGATGACGGAGGCTCTTCATTAATTTTTCAAGCCCACGATTTTGCTCTAATCTCGTGAAATTGGGGTCAGTTCTTCTCCTTATTAACAGTTGAAAGTGTGAACAGTTGAAACAAGTTGCAACAGCAACCCAACAAGCCTAAACGCAGCGCTCCTTTCACCCAGTTTGGGATTCGCTGGTATCCTATAGGTTTCCTCCCATGTGCGTCAGTCACACCATCTTGAGGGGGGTGACGTCACTGTCACGTGCTGTTAGCCACCTGCTTCTTCTACTCGGTGGCCTGCGGGTTTTAATCAAGTGACGTAAAGCCATCAGAGGTCAGCACGCCACGACTCCGACCACCCAGCTAAGGGTGGGCACTGCTGATGGGCCAACGAGTGACAGAAGCCCGAATATCTAACCCCCTGAGGGACACTGGGACATGTCAATGTTTCCTGAGTCTCCTAGGGACAGCTAATGTGACAGAGTGGGGACAGAAGCCAGATCCCCATAGTAATAAGTACTTTAGATGTGTGTGTACCCTACGGGACACTGGCATCCTCTGACATTGTGTTGGATGAGCAAAGTTGGACAGTAAATGAATGAATGTCAGGTTTCATTTTTACATGACATTGTTACAAATATAGTGACTTTCCACAGAGGATAAATAGTTGATGATGATATGTTCTATATATTTTCAGCTCCTTTCGCTCAATTAAATATATTAGTTTAATTCAAACAAATTTTACATAATATTATTGTTTTATATAATACAGCACTTTTTTTGCAACAATTTCCTGCGGGGGGGGGGGGGGGGGGGAAATTCATTGGGAAATGCA
>JAODUD010000048.1:3781559-3792930 GCA_026784285.1 Stomatorhinus walkeri | reverse complement strand
GCGGGATTCGGACAGAGGGATTCGGACAGCGGGATACGGACAGCGGGATACGGACAGCGGGATACGGACAGCGGGATACAGACAGCGGGATACAGACAGCGGGATACAGACAGCGTGATATGGACACCCCCTCGCCTCCTTCCCGCCCACCACCTTTGGCGTTGTGGACAGAGATCTTTCAGCTGGAGTGATATTGAGCCCCCACCCGAAAGACTCAGATACCGGCCCACCGTGAGGGTTCCCCGGCTGTCTGCGGATGAAGATATCCGGGCTGGGGGCTGACAGAGTCACGCGCCGTTCAGAGGCCTGCCAGTTAAATACAAAGTTTTTTCCGCGCAAATCTTCCAAACGAAAACCCCGAAGCCTGACTACGTGCAAGCATAGCGGGCGCCGCGCGGGGCCGCGGGGGTGTGGGCCACCCACTTCTCCACCACCCGTGCATTTCCTGGATCAATTTCATACCCCACTAAGCCCAATCCCCAGTTGGCATGTTGGCACAGAGACGAATTAGTGACTGGGAGGAGAGGGGGGTCGTTAAGGACCCCACATAGTTACAGATGTGAGGGGGTGGGGAGGCCCTAGACACCATCAGGTTCAGGTTACGTGGGTAATGGCCCACCAGGAGCCCGGTGGGTGGGATTACTGGGATCTGTGGCAGCAAGTGGGGTGAGCAAGGCTCTGTAATTGTTCACCTTAATGGACTTTAATGATTATAATGCTGTTAAATTACACATGGTATTAACACACTGTATAACTGCAATGCTGATACGACAGACAGACAGACAGACAGACAGACAGACAGACAGATAGACAGATAGATAGATAGATAGATAGATAGATAGATAGATAGATAGATAGATAGATAGATAGATAGATAGATAGATATTGGACTTTCAGTCAGAGGGAATATTACACTGGCCAAAGAAATAAATCTTATGAGTGATACACTGTGATAATGTCAGCCAGCTCTCTGAACCTGAAAGCAATATATACACACACACACAGACAGGCACACACAAACTCACACACACACAGAGTCCTGAATTCCTTTGTGATCAGTTCATCTTTCTAGTACCAGGGTTCATATCATTACAAATCAGAGGTAAATGTCAGCCTCAGCACATTTTTGCAGGAAAATGGATACAAATGCATTAAATGAACTCTTCTGCAATTTGAATCTGTTCCCATTGTGTTCAGTTATTTCATTCCTTCATAATTAAAGTCACCCATCGATCTGAAGCACAGCTAACTTCAAGTAGGAGATAATAAACTTCCGAGCTGCCAGTGCCGTCATCCGCTTGACCTGGGAGCTCCAATAAAAAGGCATTTTAATAATGTAAACAGCAGCTGGGACAGAGGCAGATGAGCCCTATTAAGTATAGCGAGATCTCTGCACCGAGCGCTTAGGAAGCGTGCAAGGAGTCTGGAGAAGGTCCAGGAGGAACCACAGCAAAGCTGCCCATCACCGGGAGGTACCACAGCAAAGCTGCCCATCACCGGGAGGGACCGCGGCAAAGCTGCCCATCACCGGGAGGGACCGCAGCAAAGCTACCCATCACCGGGAGGAACCACGGCAAAGCTGCCCATCACCGGGAGGAACCGCAGCAAAGCTGCCCATCACCGGGAGGGACCGCAGCAAAGCTGCCCATCACCGGGAGGGAGCACAGCCTCCAAAATTGGGGAGCGGAACCCCGACCCCCAGCTCCGCAGGCGTCCGGCGACGGTGCTGCCCACAGAGCCACTCTCGTACTAAATACCTCGAATACAGAGCCGTTCACTTCTCCCCACGGTTACGAAAAGACACCTTAGCTGCCATTTCTGTTCTACGCCATATCAGAGCTGTGTGTATTCTTGGAGTTCTTCAGTGCAAAGGCTCATGGGTATTATAACATGGGGCCAAATGACACTCAAACTGGTCCGGTTACCAGTCCATGCCATTGACCGCTACATTACCCGGGTCCTGAACATTTATTTTTATTTTAAACCACATTCATTTGACCCTGTAGCAATGCATGTTGTCAGACCATGACAGGAAAAACCTATCAAGCGTGGTCACATGCAGCAGACGCCGTCTAATCTCACTGTACTCTGACCAAAATCATTACAACTTGGTTAATGTCCTTTTTCCCCATTGGGAAGACTTACATAACCTGACCCTTCCATAGGACAGGACATTTTACTACAGCCATTCAAAAGATGTCATCATTAGGGTGAGCACCTAATCCATGCCGGGGGGGCACATTAGTGCATTATTAATGTTAATGTGAAACAGCTGGACGAGTCTTTCAATCAACGAAACAAACCAGCCGAAGCAGAAGGAGAGCTGAACTATTGGAAACTCTCAGTTTGTAAGACCTGAAGCAGCTCACAGTAGGAGACACCCTCACAGTTACCCATAATTCTCAGCAATGTAAACAGGCACAGATCAGACACAGCTGACCTCATATGTTAAGGTCACGACCCTTGGTTGGCGCTCTAGGCATTTTAGTGTACATTTCTAAAATAGGTTACATTGTAACTAATGATAGCACTTCCTGCCTGTTTCCAGCTCCTTAAGCTATAAATAGCTGGGGGAAAAGGCTCATTTCTGCAACGAGTCTGTGCAATACGGGCACAGTCGTGCTCCATTTCTAAAGCATGCTGTCACGTTAGCTAAAAGCTATGCAGTCAGTCTGTGTGCATTACTGTCCAGTGTGGAGTCCTGGAAATGCAGATAAGAGCTATTAGTGCTTTAACACACAATTTTAATCATAGCATAAATGTGTGCTGTTGTGAGAAAATGTGGGATTTTAAGCCATGGTCAATTTATTGATTTATGTGCGTGACAAATTCTCAAATCATCCAAAGGCTCTTGGTGTCTCACACATATACCCAGTTACACAACTGGGACTTTAGTAAAGAAATTGGTTGGGCATGGTGGTTTTAAATGTTTATAGACAGATAGATATTTAACGAGCAGGCGCTTTTATCCAAAGCATTGTATATTTTTTGCGAGAGCAGGGTCAGCAAGTTAAAGGGGGATTAAAGATGACCAGTGGTGGCATCACCGTGCCAATTTGGGGATTCGAACCAATGACCTTCTGATCATAGGCACAGCGCCTCACCCCAAAATGATTGACCAAAACATGGGATTTGAAGCGAAGGCTCAAAGGGAGATTGCATCCTAAATGCAGCCACTTAAACTGTTCTGCTATCCCAACTATGGTCCTAAGTTACACGGATACTTTTTTCTTTAACCAGCAGAAAACAACTAAATGTGATCATTTAAACAACCTCACCTAAAGTACTCTCACACCTGCCCAATCATTTTAACTGTCTCTCTCCTTCATGTAATACATTGTACGTTTTCATCGTTTCTTTGTGATACAAACCTTTAGGTTTTTCTCTG
This sequence comes from Stomatorhinus walkeri, assembly GCA_026784285.1. Lineage (NCBI taxonomy): Eukaryota > Metazoa > Chordata > Actinopteri > Osteoglossiformes > Mormyridae > Stomatorhinus > Stomatorhinus walkeri. The sequence continues at coordinate 3,789,542 of JAODUD010000048.1, read as the reverse complement.
GCCCTGTGACCTCAGCAGCTTCACGGCTCAGACGGGGGGGGCACCTTCTGCAGACTGACCCAGTCGCACGCGGCAGCAGATACCTTAAACGGAACCCAAACGGAGGATTTCTGACGTTTCTGCCCCTTAACTAAACCTCGTGTTCTCCAGCGAAGCTAAGGCCAGGATTAATTTTGGCAGGCTGAGAATTCAATAGCAATAGGAAGCAAACGTCGCAGGTACCGGACAGCAAGACAAGTGAGTTATCAACGGCAACAATCCATCAGGTTTCTGCACGATTAAAATGGCTATAATGTTCAAACTAGCCATGAAATGTTAAAATATGGTTCTGTATTATCCAAATGTGGCAGGCCATGTGCAGTCAGGCTCCGCCCATCCCTGTGTCACATGACTCAGCTCACCAGTCCCGGATGGAGTCAGTTTAAAATGTCAGCTTGAACAGCAAAGCCGTGCAATCATTAAAGAAATCAGGCACTCATTTGGGGGACCTGAGTGAGTTTAAAAGCAGATTTATGTAACAGTCCCTCCATGAACAGCTTCATTAATAAAATAAGTAACGAGTGTGTATTATGCATTTACGATATATTACTTTGTAACAAGCATATATCAGCGGTTGTATAACTTTTCTTGACAGCAGTCGTCTATATAAGCAGATTGTGGAATTATGAGGTATATAGGGTCAACTATGCACCAGATGAACGGCTCAGTTTATGTAAGCAAAACAGAACAGACTTACAGTTTGGATCATTTGGAAGGAGCAAAGCAAATATCATTCCCCTAGAAGCTGGTCGTGAATGTCTGTATTAAATTTTCTTTGTGAAATGTGGCTCCATAGAAATCAGATGGAGCTTGGAGAATTGTGCCAACAGGAAGCTTATGTCAAATCTGACCATCATTGGCCCTGACGTCTGTTTTGTTTCACTTTCTCATTTGAATTGTAAAGCACTGAATCCCACTAGCCTGGGCTTTTCCATTTATCGACGTTTTCACCACTTTTAATTTCGTTCAGGTCCACTCGTCTCACCCAAACGCAGGGTGACATCGTCCGACGTCTGCACTTTCCTTCTGTAACTTTAATCAGTAATTCAATTCTTAATTCGACCTCAAAAAACTTTTTCATCTACACGGGTTGCGCATAAACTAATCATGGCTTGCAGATGTTTGTTTAACACTTGCTTTGCGTTTGTATTGTTTTCTACCATAAGTTATTCATTGAAGTGTCCTACTTTTAGAGCTGCTACTTTACTGTTTAATTTTTCTTTCTTTTACTTTTTTATTATTTACTTATAATAATGTGTCTTTTTTTCTTAATTGATGTTGTTCTATGTTGTTTGTGATTATGTGCACCAATACTGCGAAAATAAATTCCAAGTACACGAAGGTGCAATTACCTAATAAAGTGAATTCCGATTCTGATTCTAATGATACAATGTTGCCATGTATACATCCCCATCCAATGGACAGTGTGTTACTTCTTAGAAGACAATAAAACATTCTGATCTTTTTCTTTTCAGAGCTTTTCAGTCTGTCAGCAAACAAAGCCGTACTTTCGAAAGCGTTTGATACACTTTTACGGAAACTCTCTTGTTGTGTGCCGGCACATTGTGTCCGGTGAAAAATGATATACAGGGTAATCAGCATTATGTATCTGCAATAAGTATGTGATGTTTACTTCTCAAGACCTTTCTTCCTAAATTGAAACTAAATTCATGATATATCTACTCACCTTCATATAACCAAAGTAAATGAGGACTGGGCATAATCAGATGGCAAAAACTTTTCTATTAAATGATAAGAGGAATATTTGAACAGGGACTGCATTCTAAAGTACTCCAGTTGAAAAAAAAGAGAGGCCCATAATCCAATTGCTCAGCATTGCATCAGTTAAAACAAGCACTCAGTCTGTTGGTTCAGACTATGGGAAAATATCCGCCAGCCAGAAAATGGATTAATCACAGTGACGTATTTTCCACATTCAAAGAAATATATTTTAGAGAGGGAATGGAAAAATCAAATCCTATTGGTCATCCTTGTGGGAGTGTGTATAAAATATATATACAGCATTTATACACGTTTATACCAGACTTCAGAAGATTGTTGTGAATATAACGTCAGGCAATGCTAATCCAAAGGTCTAGGTATTATGGGTAATTGTCATGTTCTGCTGCTTTTAACGTTTTTGTGTTTTGTCCACACATCGTATCGTTTATCAACTTTCATGGAAGGCTTGCTCATTGCTGGCTGAAGACACCAGAACAAACCAATCATATGCAACACCCTGATCAGAAAGTAGTTCAATTTTGATTAAAGATTAGACAAGGGTCAGCTTAGGCTGCTAGCCTTTATTATGGGCAGTGCAAACATACTCCGAAATGAGCAGGAGCGAACAGCAGCAGCAGCAACTTCCGCTCAGTCACACCCGTCAGATCTGAATCAGCTCTAATTTGTCCGCATCTCTGCCTGTACAGACACGTCTTGATCTCGGAGGAGATGCGGCGAAAGATCTCACATCCTTTCATTTTTCATTTCGCCGGAGCCGAAAGGCAGCCGAGCGGAAGAACCCAGAGGAACGATTTCAGAACAAGCAAACTTCCAAACTCCTTTCATTTTCCCCCACGCTGAGTGCGAAGATGGACTGAGGCGCGCAGACGTGTGCATCTCTACCAAGCTAACTCTCACTCTTTCATAGACTTCTTCCTGGCCCCTCCAAGCACACTACTGTAAATTAATTCCACTTTTTTTGCCATCACTGACAAAAAAAAAAAGTCTTGTTTCCCTGTGATTGTCCTCGATTTCCAAAACAAATGATGCCATAGCCTATGCTCAGGAATCTTCTGTAATGATCGCAGCCTTTCCAAACCGCAGTTTCTCTACAGACCCAATTGTTTTTGTTATGTGCCTGGCCGTGGCTGTGGGTCGCAAATAAGCCCGATAATTTCCAAAGGATGACCAAGACAAACAAAGTGGGTCGCAAATAAGCCCACTAATTCCAGTACATACATAGGAGTGACCTTCCAAACATTCCTCATTCTAGGTTTTTATGGATGTGATTCACAAGCTCCTGTTGTGGCAGTGGTAGGCTAATGCTTAGGAATGTGTGCTTGTGGTTGGAAGGTTGTTGGTTTGAATCCCCAACTAGCAAGGCACCTTGAGTAAGGTATTACCCCCACACGCTCCTCCTTGGGGATTGAATTAGCTGTCCAATGCTATGTTGCATGTGGTTTAAATGCAGAGGACACATTTTGCTGTTGTGTGTTGGCAATTAATCACTCTCACTTTTAGAAAGAGGGAACGTATTACAAAGGAAAAGGGCAGCATGAAAACAGGGAACCATTCAAAGGTCGTCACACTTTTGTTTTGCCTTTATGTTTCCGTTTTAGAGCCGTTTCTCAGCTTCCAGCTAACCTTTAGATACTCACTCCAGCCCTTGGACGGTCGACTCAGTCCACGAGGCCTGTTACAGGAGGCTGTCCGCAGCACAGGAGAGACACGAGCAGAGCTTTACACGTCAGTGACATCTCAGGAGCTCGCGGGCAGGTTTAATATAGAGGACGGACAGCGAAAGTTTCCACCTTTCCTTCAGCAAAATGGAAGGCAGCATCGAGATGCTTGAACCCACAACCTCTCTGTAAAATCTCCATTTTTACTGTCCTGCTGAAGCAAACAGGGGCATCATTGTTTTTTCTTTGGGGGGGGGGGGGTTATCCTGCTATGGTTTTTTTATAAAAACGAAATGTGACAGGAGGGTGTCGTTAGGTGCCCTTAGGAAACATCCAGCCGACGGAGTTAATTCTACCCCCATTCTTTTCCAAAAGCGGGGGGGGGGGGTATTTTTTGGCACCATGATGGCATAGTTTGCATCGTCAGCCCCCGCCATGCTGCTACCAACACCTGAGACAAGGAGACCTGTGGTTCCACTTCATGCCACAATTATGACGGGACCTGTGGTTTGCCGCCGGACATTTTCCCATCCATCTGACACTAATGGGGTGGGAAAAAACAGGCTCATATCGGGGACAAGGTCACGCCCGTGGACGGGCTGACGTCGGGCCAGCCAGGGTGTGCAATCCAGCACGCAACAGAAAGCATCTTTAGATGTTTAAACGGAATCAGTGCGTGCATGACATCCATCTTCCATTCCCTTTCGCGTACATCTTCAATCATATTATCATCATCAGGGCTGGCATTTTAAGCTCAAGACAAACTACATGTGAAATTCATTTATTTGTTTTTAATGAACTAGCCCACCTGGCCAGTAGCAAAAATTCTTCAAGTCAACTGGCAGAGTCGTGTCTAAGGCCCGCCTTTCTTTTCACATCCTGTTATGTGTTTCTGCCTGTCTGTCAATCTGATTGGTCATCATCTTCTTTTTTCATGCGCGTGTCTTTGTATTATGATATTTTGATCTAGGCACTATTATGGTGATGGGGGGGGGGGGGTGGATGCAGCGTGGCTTTACCGATTACATTGAATTGCAATGGAAATTAAAAATAAAGTTGTCTTATGTTCCACTACTGATTATTGCTTCTAAAACAATGTACGTTTTTAATTATTTTTTTTTGAGAACGCAGGGTCAGGCTGTCCCCGGGGGCTTAGGGGCCCCGTCCGTGACATCACCCAGCCGAACCCCGTACCCCTTGTGAATAATGCCAGTAGGGTGTCACCGAAATAAAATGAAACAATCCCAGACACGGTTTTTGAACGTTTCCATTAGGCCTCCCAAATATCAGCGCGGAGTGACGCGCCGGTACGCATCACACTCGCACCCAGATGCCATTCTCACACTGCTTGTCAAAGGCTTCATTCATTTGCACTTTGTTGTTATGAAAGTTCAGCACGAACGTCGGCATGGCGTCCCCCTCCCCAGGTCGGGATGGCTGGCTCAGAGGTATGGATGTTGTTTGACAGCACCGACTTAAAGATGTTAGCTGTAAGCCACTCAATTTCCTGTGCATCTGTTTCGGTTGATAATAATGATCAAACGGCGCACTAATAGATAATAGCTAAATGGGTTCGGTGCTGTAATGGTCGGTCGTGTCTGAGCTCACAGCTATCGCAGTTATTTGTGTTTGTTCATGCTAATCTCAGATCGGGTGCAGACAGACCCCGCTGCGTTTTAACTGATGATCTCTGACTGCCGTCTGACTGGTGACGAGAAATCCCTCGCCAGTCACCCAGAGACGTCACGTGTACGGGGTCCCCTGATTCGCTTCCTTCTGCGGCGTGAAAGACAAGCATAACTTTTAAATATAGATTTAAGGCGGCAGCAAACAATAAATTGGGCTACAGCGTACTACAGTGCACGATTACGTGTAAGAAAATGAAGAGTGTAAGATAAATGAGAATAGAAACCAAATCACATAAGTAATTAGACTGATAAGTAAAAGGATTTATAATGAATGTGACGTATGAAAAGGACCCACAGACATGCTGAGGTTGGGTTTGAACCAACAACCTTGTGATTACAAGCACACAGGTTTAATCCACTGAGCCACATGCTGCCTTCCACTGCAGTGATGATATATTTTCTGTGACGTTGTGTTCATACTTCATACATATTAATGGCTGGTCATAAACAAATACAAATAAAACATGGAACGATTGCATTTTTAATGAGGTATGATATATCAAGCCTTTATAAAGTTTTAAGGTGGCTCCTACTGGCACACACATACTTAACTTGATTATAGTCTGCACATAATGACCTGACAGTCGGCATGCAATTATGAAACAGATGTTAAAGTGTTGCAGGGGGAGCTCACTAGGAAAATTTTAATGGAGATAGGTCAGAAATTTAATGGAGATGGGTCGGAAATTTTCATGTCCAGCAGAATCAGATATCATTCAGATAATGCCAGAAAAAACCATCATCTTGTAATATTTTTCATAAATAGTAATAAAATACATCGAGCAAATTAAATGTAGAAGATATTAGAACTTTTTTCTGTAACTTATACCGACGCCATAAAGAAATCCCGTTAAGTAAAAATTTATTTTCTTTCTCCATTATCTCCTGCGCCGCTACGGGATTCCTGTAGGTTGGTTTTCGTTATTTTATTTCATTGTCCATCTCCGAGGGCATGCATGACATCTACCAGGGGCCCGTGTGTCTCTGACGGAGGGTGTGGCTTATCGGATAACCCAACTCGCTGCGGGTAGGGGTTCTGCAGGGCACCGCATCCAGCTCAGTCGAACCAAATGTGAGCGGCAGGGCTGTGTGACTCTGTACGGCATTGACAGACGCTTTTACCCAAAGCAACGCACAACTGAAACCAGGGTGAGGCAGTTCCTAGCAGTTGGGGTCGGGGGCATCCTGAGATGCATTATCTTGATATAATCAAGGACCCTGGAACATTTTAAGGGGCCCTAAATCTGCCATCAGGCCCCCCCCCCCACTTGGAAAAATCTACCTACCATGGGGGACCTGTATTTCTAACAGGGGGCCCAAGGTGACATTTTGATAGTTTTTCTAGCCACTGACTGGGAATAAGAGCTGTTTGGGTTAAGGACCCAACTGTGTAATCACTGCAATGACTCTGGGATCTGCAATGATGACTCTCCAGTGACAGGCACTGCATCCCAACCTGCAGTGGCACACACTGTACAGTATAGGGCTCCTATACATTCCCAGTGATTTTACTGATTTGTCTTTTGTAATCCATGATTTATGGCTCCTTGCTCTTTATCCCTGTACAATGTGTCGAGCGACGCTTTCCTTTTTTATGGTTTCTCATCACTGGCACAATGAGGTTGACAGTGCATCTATGCCAGGGAAATATGTGTAAAATTTTGCATTATAGAATTCAATGCCTCTTAAGAAGCAGACGGTTTCAGTCCAGGACACAAGAAAACCACACCACAACCACGACGATTTATTTTCTTCAACCAAATGAGCTCCCAAGATATTCTGGTCTAATGAGGCGTGGTGACCACCAAGCAGAGAGAGGACCAGAGCCGGTTTAAAAGTTGATGATCTTTGAAACAGCCAATAAACACCGCATTCCCAAAAGCGGAAATATGTCACAATGCGAAATAGATTTGTCCTCCTCTGACAGTCGCTTTAGCTCTGATGAGGCAATATTCCTCTTTAAAGTGCGTCAGATTTGATCAAAGGCTTTGAAGACCCGTCATAATAGGTTAGTCACAATGGGAGGGATTTTAAATGCTGTTTTGATACTTTCTACGCGGTGTTAATTAGCTGCGAATGGATAAGTGGCGATATCTAAGGGCAAGAGGCAAGAGGTGCAGCAATATGGGAAAGAATAGTTACTGTAGGATACGCAACAGGAAAACTAGACTTAAGGTAAAATGATTGTAACCCTTGTACAGATAAAACCATCTTAGCTTTTCAGACGCAGAGGACACACTTCATATCACAATGTTATTTTGCACACATTTTCCCCACAGTGTTATTTTTCCTGCTTTTACTTGGCTGGTAATTTGGAGAATCGTTCAGTCATGTGATGGAGCACCAGTGTCACCCAGCAAGCTGTACTTTGCTAGATTTATCATGTACAAAGCTTGATGAGTCTTGATGTGTCAATGATGTACGACAGATGACCAAAATATTTATATAAGCCTTCCTACTGAGCTAGGAGAGCTACTCTACAGTTAGAATTAACTCAAACAGAAATCACCCAACATTGAACTGAATTCAATTCAATATATCTTTTTATATGTATCTGTATATAGCGCCTTTCACAATACGTTACATTATTTATACAGAATAATACCAAAAAAAGGGAAAACAAGAACGAAAGAAAGAAACTGGATGATAATAGAGGAGAAGTACCAAGAACTCCCAAGTAGGGAGGAAAAAAACCACTGGGGGTCCAAGGTCAACTGGCAGCTTAGCATGTGGCATTGACAGGGACCTAGCGCATAGCATTGACAGGGACCTAGCGCGTAGCATTGACAGGGACCTAGCGCGTAGCATTGACAGGGACCTAGCGCGTAGCATTGACAGGGACCTAGCGCGTAGCA
>JAODUD010000048.1:3742271-3765417 GCA_026784285.1 Stomatorhinus walkeri | reverse complement strand
GTTCCAGGGAGAGGTATGGCCGTCTGTGTCCGGAACACTGTTCCAGGGAGAGGTATGGCCGTCTGTGTCCGGAACACTGTTCCAGGGAGAGGTATGGCCGTCTGTGTCCGGAACACCAGCCGAAACTGCATTCCCCCCTTTCACAGAGCTGGGAGCACCCACAAGGCCGTGGACGTGGTGTGTGACGACTACGCCGTCATCAATGCCCCCTTCTCTGGCACCCTGGGGGGGGCAATCAGCCGCAAGCAGGGAGATTCCCTCCACTATGATGGCGTCAAGCTCTATAATTCAGGTCGGAGCTGTGAAATCGGCGTGCGAAGCGCCTGCCATTTGCTCACTGAGCTGTACAGAATTTGCGCTCTTACACTCGCTGTAGCACTTAATAGATTATAGGATATATCAGTTACTTAAAAATCTCACAGATGTATTCATAGTATTGGCGTTCTATCACTGCCGAATTGGCACTGGGTGGCATTTGAAGGGATCAAGGTGAATGTATAGGGGAGCGCCGAGGTTAGCATGAACTATGCCAACCACACGTGGGCCAAGCTGAAGCCGGGCATTTGTCGGGTAGGGCTGTCACTGAGACCGTGATCTACACATTGGCCTCTGTCAGCCCCTGATGTGGACACACGTGAATAAGACGTTTGTTAGAGCATGACCACAACTTTGATGGGGAACCTTTCAGACACCAACGAGGATCAGGTGTGGAAAAACCAAGCTGCATCTCTGACTTGCCTCTGCTAGGGATCCAACAAGAAACCCGTTCAAAGTTTGAGGCGCCTTGCTGAAGCCAAAGGTTTCACACCTAAATCAAAAATGCCTTCTCCTTAATGAATAGAGATGGGGCAACAACAAAAAAAATACGACGGTAGTTATTTGCGGTTTTGGCAAAAGTTTTAGTGACTGTTTAAATGTGTTGTGGAAAAGTCTCATTAAAAAATGTTTTGTAGACAGATATGGCTGTAGAAGTCTTTGAACTTCAGCGTTGTCCTAATTCCACATTCTCATCCACCTCAGGGATGGTCTATTGGGCTCTTTGTTCTCTTATCAGTGTTTTAATGTTCCCTGAAAGCTAAAATATTAGCATATTTCCTGCTTATGCCCCTTTGTCATTGTGTCATGTGACGTTTGGCAGGCTAGCGTATAGCTCGATACTTAAAAATACAAAACAAATTTAACATAAAGTACAAATATTCAGGGTGTTTATCAGTAAGCCGTCTGGCCGTTCTTGTCTCGTGTCCCTGGATTTCATTCTCGCCCAACCCCAAATACTGAGGATGAATCTGTTGCATCCTTGCCAACCAAGAATAATCCCACGATTCATTACAGCCCAAGTTTAGTCCTGGAAGGCAAATTAGTAGGAATGGTCTTACCAAGAACCCAAATAACGTTCTTGCTATTGATAATCATCCTCAGTCTTATGTTCATGACATTAACAAATGATTTCATCCATTGCAAATGAACAGAGATTCAATGTGCAATAAACCACCATAAATATTACTTGTCGTTGACATACTGATGAATGACTAGGTATGTTCTTCCCACTTCACTAAAGAGTCCTGTGTGAAAATCTTCAACATCCGGCCATACCGTTACGTGGGTCACATCCCCGAGGGGGAAGCCATGGGCTACCTGCTGCGCCTTCAGGAGCGCTTCCCTGGAATCACCTCCCACCTGGAGCTGCAGATGTGTGACCACTCGAACCCTACACCCTTCATATAGGCCCCTCCCTCACAGCACTGACCTTACGCTTTAGCTGCGAATCACTGCTGGCTCTCACCTATCAGCGGTGTCCGTCTCCAGCTCCATTCCAAACTACATCAAAGCTTCCTGGAGCCAGTCGGGGCTGTAAAATCCAGCCTGAAATTATGGCGCCAGATCACAACTGAATTGCGCCACTGTACTACAACGTACCACAAGGTGGTGATAGTCAGCAATTTATAAAGTTGGCTTTGTTTGTTAGCTTGAACGAGGTGCCAAACACAGGGGTGTTCAACAAACATGCGTTTCCTGTTTCCCTAATTACTGATTTGTCTTTAGCAGAACTAAACAAAATTAACTAATAAATCTTACTTTCTTCACTTCACATTAGTTTTTTTTCCTTTTACGCTTATGTTCTGACTCATTGAAACTTGGATCATTGTCACGAAGATCATTCTGCTTCTGGATCCATTAATCTGGCAACCTACTGTGTTATATAAACATTGTTAACCATTATGTGTACAATAGTAACCATCTATCTATCTTCCAATGTCGCAGCGTAATGCAGAGGCGACCCTGGATGGGATGTCAGTTAAAGCAGTAAAAATATTAAGCAACAGAAACTTCCAGTAAACAGCTTTACGTTACCATAGTATCTGTACAATTAAATAAACATGCAGGTATACTTGTTGTGTGCTGTACAGTCTTGTTGTTATGCAATTCTCCCTGTAGTTAATAAAGACACTTGAAATTTGCCAGAGATTTGAACACATTGGAGGATTTTTTTTTTTTGTTTTGACTCGCAGTTAATCTGTGATTGAAATTCCTGCAACATTTAATAAATGTATGCAATTAAAAACACGACTGAAAATAAACATTTGAAATGGCTTTGTGGGTGGTCTTTCATACGTTAGCATGCAGAAAATCCACAATATTTAATTTAGGATAAAAGCGACAGATTCGTAGTTAAATAATTCAGCTTTTTCTGCATCGGAAGTGAGTCCAACTGGAAAACAAACATTATGAAAATACCGCTGAAGAACCGTTACAAGCATGTTCAACATTTGCATTTAATTCATCAGAACAAAATACTTAAAACGGGGTGATGTAATGAATGCTGATACTCTACCACCCCTCCAGACACAATAATGGGTTGTTCCATGTATGTTATAAATTGTTAATGGTGAATAAACACGGAGTTATATAACACTGTTGTCGCCTCAAGCTTATTTTCTTCACAATAAGAACAATAAGTTTTTTTGCACTGGATTTTAACGCTCTGTATATGTTTTGCCAACAGGAGCAAATTCTTTAAAAGGACGTTGGTCTATTGCATTATAAATGTGATGGTGGTTTGGCTACAGTCTGTGGGTGAGATAATGGAATAAGTGGAGATTTACTCTGTCAGGTGAATTATCCCAGAACATTCCAGTTAGGCCTACCTGGAAGCATACAGTACACTAAGGCTACGATCACACTTCCAGTCAGATTGTTCAATTCCGATTTTTTGCTCAGATCGGATTTGTGTATCTTGACGGTTCAGATTCATAAGTACAAGTGACCTGTATCTGACTGTAATGTGAACGCATCGGTCCTCCGAAACGTCACGCATGCGCACATTGATAAGTTTTTACACGGGCTGGTCGTAAAATTGGCATGTTGTGCGGCTATGACCGCTTCGCTGATTTGAGTCTTTTGTCTCCTTAAACTTTGACTTCAGGCTCTATATTTTTCTTTGGCATTGTAGCCACGTTTGTGTAGGCGCTGTGCCATTTCACTGGCATTTTTTTCAAATACTACTCTATTACGCTAGGTTCCTTCCAGTTTAGCTTGAACAGATTAATTTCCCAAATATCAATTAAATCCCTACCTTCTCCATCCTTCCACTGACTGTTATCGCAGCCCTTCTCCATTCTTACCTTCATGCGCTGCCGGTGCAGGCTGATGTCAGCGCATGCGTATAAGCAAAAAGCCACATGAATTCCGATCTGAGCGTTCACATTCAGGTCGCATGGCCGCGAATGGGATACATATCCGATTTAGTACCACATATAAAAGTGGCACAAATCCGATTTGAAAAGATCAGATTTGCGTGTCCACACAGCCCTGAAAAGATCAGATCCGTGTCACATTAAGGCAAAAAATCCGATTTGAGTCACTTCAGCATGGCAGTCTGAACGTAGCCTGAATTCAGCCACTCCAATTTCTAATCAAAAATAATATTTTGACACCACTCATCTAATAGGGGATGATATTGTTCTGCATTTAATTGTGCAAAACGTGTTATTCCCTATATTCCCTAGTCCATGTTTTCCATTCAGTTTTCTGGCCTTCTGGAAATTTCTGTATGATAGAAGTGATATAAAATCATAAGGAACAGTAGAGTGATTGGGATAACATCGACGCAAAGAAACTCATCAAAATAATTAATCACATACAATATTAAATCTATGTGTTTAGTGCTTTTGTTAATTTCATGCTAGTGTTAGGTATGTGGGTTTTCACTGCAATTCCCTAATTAGATTAATAATTAGAGAAGTGATTGACTGAAGAGTCCTCACACCAGGGTTTGAACAGCTGACCAAAAGGTTATCCCAAAAATCTGCATAGACACCGGCCCTTTGCGGATAAGATTGCCCATCCCTGGGGTAAAGAATTGGCTCACACAAAAATGTTCAGAGCGGAATGAAAAATTATTGGTTCAGAGAGATAACCTATAAGATTTTAGAATATCTGGGTCCAAGCGACTAAAGGAGGTGGGGCCAACCAATTACATGTTTTGTTCCCACCTCCTCTACAATCTGATTGGTCATGAACATTTTTGATCATTTTTGTGTGAGTAAAACTCCCATGAGCAAAGGATTGCTCAGCTGCAGAAACTAGCCAGACTGTATGGTTCTCGTATTAGATAAGAGAACAGGAGCTGCAATTATTTATCAGAAATAGAATACACTTGTGATTTAATAAGGCCAGAGGCTATTTGTGAGCATTTCAGCTGACGGCCAGTACGTGATGCAGAAAAACAAATGGTGGAAGCAGGGCAAACAGATCAGCCATTACTACGAGAGGGGTACCCCTCACTCTTAGTTTAACTGATACCTTGAAGGTCCTCAGAATGGTGCAGAACTGTGGGCCACATGAAATCAGCATAATTGTGTAAACTGCATGGCTTCTTCGAAGGCTCTGATGAGGTGATATGCTTGTCAGTAAAGTAATAACACTTGAAGAGTCATTGGCTGGTCAGCTGGAAACATCCTGAATGAATTACAATCTACCACAGGGGTCATACATGAGAGCATATATTATGGGCATTCTAGCCTAAATACATGCTTTTCGACTGTAGGATGAAATCTTAGTACCTGGAGGAAACCTAATCGAGCTTAATAAATATCAAATGCTGAGATTCTAAAATCTGGCGCCCCCTATCGGTGTTTTAAGGGGGAAAGAATAGTTGATCGCACATAACAAAACACAAGATTAAAATGCAATCATTACGTGTTCATATTAAAAATAGAGTTGACTTCCAGGTTAAAGCGTGACGCATTTCTCGATTGTTGACTTCTGATTGATTTCGCCGTGTCGCAGTACGTTTCCTTTAAGCCGTCCCGAAATCAGATTTGGAGTCGGTGAGCTGGGATAGGCTGGGAGTTCGGTTCAGGGCAGGCCGATCCACGTACTGCAAGACCGACTTCAGCCGAGGAGAAGAGAAGGAGAAAGAAAAAGGGGGATTCATGTCCGACGCGGACCTCGGGGCGTGCGCGCGTGCTGACGGGACTATTTCGGGACAGACATTCTGCCGGTACCGATCCAGCCAAGGTCGGACACACCATTGATGACACAGGGGCTGCATGTGCAAAGTTTTGGCAATCGGGCGTGATCTGCGCGAAACTGGACTCTGGTTTTTAAGGCAGCGAAAGCCCCGAAGGATTGCAGCATGCCCCGGCGGACCGTGCAAGAAGTTACTGTCCAGGATGTACAAAAGAGACGGACTCCCAACAAGCACTATGTAAGTTTTACTTATTAGTTATGGTAATTAATTAATTAGACCCTAGATGTGTGATCGGCGTGCTTTTCTAACTTATTGATGCAGTTATTCGTGTTCTCGCACTTTCAAATTTCAGCGAAAACGAATGCAATCCATAAAGTTAATGACATAAAAACAACAAAATGGTAATATTAACAATGTAGACGACGCTTAAAAGATGTATTTACTACGGGCACCAGTGCGATGTAAGACGGAGAATAAAGCGATAATACGTCGGCGCGCTGTGACACCGCAGAAACAAAGGAAGGTTTAATGTAATAAACGGGATGTTGATTATATGATAAACGGAACCATGCACTGGTTTTGCTGGCGTGACTGGGGGCGGCTGTTGCCCTAACATGGTGGGGGTAGCGTTTTAAGGCGTCCATTATCTGGTATCAGGAGGGGCAGGGGGTTAGATGGCGATTTGCTTTGGGCCACATGTGAGTCAACATCTGCAGGGCAAAGCGCACATGAGGCATTTAACTCTATTTTTCCGGTTTTGGACTTAGTTTTGAAGCAGGAGCAGTATTTGCCTTTGTCATGCAGTGGTTTGTTGGCCATACAACATGACGAAACGTTTGTTAAAAGGGCTTAGCAAGCATAAATCGGTATTTTTGCTGGGTTTATTAGAATTTATAAATTAAAAAAAATCATCAGTCATAATCTAGATTCTAAGGTATTATATTGTAATATATTGTACATTTCGACTCAGTGCAGTCTAATAAATCTGTAATTTCGAACAGGATAAATTACTCAAAGTTAGGAAAACTAGGTAAAGTAGTGTCGTGCTGGATCATGTTACGGTAGGACAGTACTATGCGGGGAAAAAAAACTTTTAAGCTAATAAAGAAACTGTAATTTATTACTGAACTGTTATAGGAGTTGTGAAATTATGACCAAACTGTTGTATTTGGACACACAATGGCAGGGATAGTACCGAGCCTGTAAAGCTGTACGTATACGAAAGTAATCTGCTTCATCTCATGGCTAATCATTAGATTCTGTTAAATGCATTACAGTCATTACGCTATATCGTGATATCGTATTGTAAGATGAATCTCTGCTTAATGTTTATCCATTAATGTGTCAAGTAAGTCGTGCTGAATTTTTATTTTATTGTATTTTAAGGTTAGTGGGCGGCCTGCTCTCCTTGGTTAATAGTGCCGTGTGCTTTTTATCAGCACTTCTCACAAGCCTCTTTTATGCCCCAGAAATCCCTGCGTTTGATGGTACATATTTATTATATTTTTATCTTTCACGTCTTTTTTGCTTTTTTGTTTTTATTATGGCAGTTTACCACCTTGAATTTCACTGCCGGTTATATGCCTAGCATGTGATAAATAGCACCCTTGAGTCCTTGAATGCAGCGCTGTTACTCGTCTTGACGTCTGACCATGTTGGCTCAGGAGGGAGAATTCATTGTCGGCTGGCTAGGGTGGTGGTCTACGAGGAAGTATAGTCTTTCTATTTAAACTGAAAACATTTGAGTTCGTTTGACAGTCTCTTCATTTCGCCAAAGAGGTGTGATATTGGAAGCTTTATAGTGAAGAGAAGGATGTCTTACATTAGCATCAGCATAATCCCAAGGCAGGCCAATGTGTCCAACTCGGATACACCTCCCCACCCACCCCAAAAAAATTCCTTGATGACCTTATTGCCCCCTTCAGCACCTTCTGCCCGGGGCTGGCCGCGATCGGAGACTCGGAAGCCAACAGGAGTTCTCGGCCAGACGCAATCGCCATGCGGTTTCCCGTCGTCCGCTTTTCATCCGTTTCCCTTCTCAGAGAAATCGGACCGTTGTGTTTGTCCTACGACCAGCGGAGCCTGATTTTTTTTTTTCCAAGATGAGTTGATGAGTTGCTCCCTTTCTGGATCGCTGGTGTTTGAAGTTTAGGCAAGAGGAAAAGTCGGTATGGAGATTACCGTGAGATTCAGGGTGGCCTTCGGGATGAGGGGCAGTGGCTGTGGGGAACTCCGTCGCCGTTGGCAACTCTGCGAGCTTCCCCGCCTCATCCGTAGCTCTGTGGAAGGACGTCCTCTCCGGCGCCTCAAATAAAAACTGTTAATACTGTTGCACAGTGAGGCAGCCTGCCCGTCGATACATCAATATTGTTTTTAAATTTTCATGGCAAACAATTAATTGTTTATATTTTACAACAATTCTACACTTCGAAAAAAGGACAGCTCTGGGACAGTTTTGTACCCCGAGGTGCAAACATTAACATTAATGTACCTCCAGTGGTACCAAAATGTTCCTCAGAGTTAATTTCTGTACCTTAAAATATAATTCAATATAATTCAAGTTATTTTCATATAGCGCCTTTCACAATGCAGTTACCCCAAGGTGCTTGGCATGGGTGTGTTATGATACATTATTGCATCATTGAAAGCTTAACCATTTAAATGTGTCTGTTTCCCGCGGCTTATTACAGAGTGTGTGCAATTCCCCTCTCAGCTCAGTGCCCATCTGACTTCTTTGGACAAAGCTGATCGTTTAATTGCACAAGCGGGTTCTACATTTTGTTGAAAGGATCCCATGATTCTGAAGGATGTCTGTCACGGTATCAGGGACAGCGTGACAAGTCTGTATGCACTGACGACACGGGGAGGTTTGCATTCTGCAGTGATTGCCGTTAGAGCTCGTCACATGACCTCCGTTTGGTATTTCTGTTTCGCAACAGTGGTCTTTATAATTTCAAATTGAAATTCCTAGTTCCGTGTTTTAAATATGAAGGGAACGTCACTCATTCTTGACTCTCCGATAAATATATTTTAGAACAGGAGAATTACTGACACCAGATGCCTGTTTGCATCAGAGCTAGTAAAACTAATAATATATTTGCTGTTATCATATTTATATCTACACACTCTTGCTTCACCAGCTAAATAATAGCACTTCTTTGAATAGGTTGGATGACAGAGGGGCTGCGCTTGAAGTCGGTCTCTGTGATCTCTGTCCTTTAGCATTCATCACTGTAGCTAAACTGACCGAGGTAAAGAAGGTTCAGACACGCCTTCCACTTCATCTGGTGATAAATTAGATCGTATGCTTCGAGTGTCCTCCTGACGCCAGATTTTTCGGCCTTAATGTGGGAACCTGTTCAGCTGTGACTCAGGTTTCTATCCAGTCTCTGAACCGATGAAATTATAATTGTAATTACACTGGAAATTTGTTGTGAAGGCTGTCAATCTGCCAGTTAAAAAATGGTTAATGTAAAAAAAAAAATGAATTATTAAAGGAAAATGAAGCAAGTGTATTCCTTAGCTCGTACACAATGAAGAGCAAGTTTGAAAAACAAAAACTCAGTACAGTACAGTGATCTACAGACCTAGTCAGGCTTCCTCGTTATACAGTTACAGTGCTGGGAACCAGAACTCACTCAGTCCTCCTGTAATCCAAGGAAGAAATTTCATTGAATTTCCAAGCGTGACAGAAGTGCAAAGATATTTTCTTGAAATCATCCCGTGGACGGAGTGACTTTTGGAAATGTGCTCCTCATGTAGTCTTAATTACTGCCAACTTGGCATCCAGTCAGTCTAATGAATAAAATGACTGACAGTCGCCCATTGTCCTACTGGTGTTGTACAGGCCTGGTTGAAACAGAGATGGCAGTTCAGGTTTAGGGCCTGTAATATACATTATCCTTATGGAAGGGTAATATGACTCCGTGTCTGAGGGTCAGACCAAGTTCTGGAAAGTACGGCACTGTGCGAACTCGGGCGTCTCAGTACCGGCTGTAAATCTCAAACCCCGAAAGGCGTCAGCGGAAACAGCCAGGCCCCAGCACATCCAGCTACATCCTGCGGCTAATCGCCTCTGGCTTTACCAAACCTGACGTTTCACTCTTCCCCACTTTTTCTAGGTTTACATCATTAAGGTCTCCTGGTCCGATGGCAGCACCGAGGTCATCTTCCGGCGTTACAGCAAATTCTTCGACTTGCAGGTGAGCTTTTTTGTTTCTGGAAAAACTTAACGAATACATCTGGGAAGGTGGGAGGGGAAAAAAAAAAGTGCTGGCACCCCAAGGGAATCCTAAATTCACTTTCCGCACACAATTACATTTTAACAAAGGCGGTGGCGTAAATGTTCGGCTTGCATTTTTTCGGATCCACATTGTCCCATGTGACCTTCTTTTCAGCGAGTAACTGCTGGGATTACGTACATGGACTTGAACCGCAGGGGCGGAACCGTGGTGACCTTCCTGACATTGAGTTCTAATGCTATAGCTCACTACCACTCCTTTCCTCTTTTAAGATGCAATACGATATCCTACAAGGTAATAAACTCAGAAATGTCACAAAGATGGTCTTCTCGGACCTGGGTGTATTTGTGCCAGGGAGACGCAATGCCCGTTGTATTGTAATTTGGCCAAAGTTGCGAGGCAAAACGTATGTTATTCCAAGATGGCGGACAAGCATAGCTACAGCTAGCTAAGCTTCGTGTCAGATAGTTGTGCTGTTTCGGCGGCGAGTCGGGCAATGGTTACCTAGTCACACTGACCCATATAAGCGCTGTCCAAGGCTGGATTTTCCTTGTCGTAAATGAAGTTCGGGATACCTGCTGGCGCAGCAGCGTGTTGGCACCCGAACCTCCGCAGCGGTCCAGTGCGCTCAAGGCTGCCTGCAGCCAGGCCCAGATCGTGGCCAGACTCTGATCCCCGGGAACGAAGTGAGGTCTGCGAAAATCGAACCGGACTGGGAGTTGTTTAGTTTTGGGCGCCTTCTGTAAGTTGTAACTCCGGGAGAAGCCGTTCGGGCCTCCTGACTGTGCGTCCCATTCCACGGGTGTCGTTTTCCTGTCCGTGGATTTTGGCCCAGTGGCCTAAAACCAGTGAGATATGAGGTTGCTTCCCCGCCGAGATTCTCGGTCGCCCCACATCCCTTCCTGGCAGCTATCCTGGGGGGCAGCCCCCGCTGGGACAACCCAGTCCGACTATCGCGGCGGCACGACCTAGCTGTAAACGCAACCCGACACGTCTCACTGTCGCTCCCAGGTCGATAAAGGAGCCCTTTTAATCAGTGGATTGAATCTCTTACTGTACCAAATAAATATTTCACATCAAAGGTACTCAGGATGATCTTCTTATTTTTATACATGCATTTTGCTAACGTAGACGTCGCCTGCAGCCTTTGAGACTGGCGTGGTTTAGCGGTAGGCTGGCATATGAAAGGGGGCCTTATTTTGCCTGGTCATGCCGCTAACAGGAATGCGGCTTAAACACTGAGCAAGCTGATGCAGTCTGTTGAGTCTGGCTCCTCGCCAGTGCGCATCTTTAGTCATCTTTAGTTAGTCTTTGCTGACTAAAGCTGTTCCCTGTAAATACAGGGAGAGACCGGCACTGTGAACGACACACTGAAAACCACACTTAACATAAGTTCATCTGTCGCCGGTTGTGCTGACACGTTTTATGCAGTAGGATCCTCTGTCCCGTCCCGTCCCGCCCCCCCGGGTTTAAGAAATGTGGATTTAAGTTTGCCTAAGAGGTCAGTACGAGAGGGGGGGAAGAAGGAAAATTGGGAGTCAGTGCGTGGCTCAGCTTTGTACCTGTGATCGGAAGGTCGCTGGTTCAAATCCCAGGGTCGTCAGAGTGATGTCACTGCTAGGTCCTTGAGCAAGGCCCTTAATTCCCAGTTTTCTGGCAGTTGCCTGAACCTGCTTTCTTAAAAATGTGTCAGTTTAGAGAAAAGCATCTGATCTGCTCGATTTAAAAATAAATAAATAAAATGGAAAATTGATTGCTGTAGTGAAGAAAGCAGGTCTGCATTTGAGAATTTTCCAAACTGGGACCTTTGGCTCCCTAATCTGCCTCAGGGCTCTGACATACTGTACTTTCCATGTTGGTAACGTTTCCATATTAAGCCTAATAGGCCTAATCCTCGTTATATCATCCTTAACCGCATTCGAGCGAGCCGGCTATTCGTGAGCAGCCGTTTATTTTGATGTGTTAGCAGAATTATTATTTTTAAGATTCTTTTTGTTCCGAAATGCACAGCTGTCACATATTTTCCACGTGCAGTAATCGGGGAACGGGGCCCGGATAGAATATCGCTGGAGGCTGGCTACTGCTTCGAGCTGTTGGGCGCCTCTCTGTATAGGTAAACAAGGCCCAGACCTGGATCCTACGGCCAGCTGCATCGCCTGGCAATATTTTCTGTCTGGAAGCAATTATATATATATATAATGCACGGCATCTCGGAGAAAGTCTGACTGCCTGCGATCGTGCCGGGAGTGAAGCATGATTCGGGGATGGCGGGGGGGCGCCCGACACTGGCAGGGATTTTGGGGGTCGCCGTTGGGAATTTCGCTCCTCCGCTTTGGGGCCGTCTCAGACCCCGGCGGTGAGTCGGGTGGCCCATGTTGTTGCCCTTGTGCTTCTCGGCTGTTAGAGTAAAGTGTGACACCAGCGAACAGAAAGGAATGCTCAGAATTCCCCCGGGGGGGGGGATAAGTGCTGCCGTCTGCAGAGCCGGCAAAAAAAACAACACAAAAAATCTCAAATTGATGCATTTCAGGAGATCATTATTGTTGGTCCATCAACATGCATATACATCTCCCTGGTCCTCGTATACAAAATTTACACATTATCTAAACATATACATCACACACTACATTCACATGGTCAGGGGCGCCACTAGAAATTTTGAACCTCATGAAAGCATATTTTATTAGGCCCCTAATCCAAACCAATGCAATTAGGGGCCCTTGGAATTGTCCTAAATCTACCCCCACCCATAGAGCCACTACTCAAAGTTACTAGAAACCATGCTTTACATAGTACATTTACACAGTGACTAGGTGATATGCTGGATATGACCCCAGACTCCAGGTATCATAATAATAATAATCAATCCTTTTTATGCCTCCCTCAACTTGCTCTTTGGAGAGCAAGCTGTCCACAAGGGGCAGCCACCCGTAGTGACGCCCAGGGAGCTGGGGGTCAAGGGCCTTGCTCAAGGACCCACAGACAGGCTGGGTTTGAACCGGAGACCTTGTGATTACAAGCACACCGGCTTAGCCCACTGAGCCACACGCTGCCCCCAACTGATGGCATCATCTGACGGCATGTGAGGGTGGGGCATGCAGATATTGGGGACCCTGCCTCACAGCATCCTGCTGTCTCCTGCCCTTGTTTAGTATCACTGGATGCAAGAGACCCTCAACATAGCCAGGCGAACCATACGTCCAGGTTTGCCAGCACACGTCCTCTCTTTTGGGCCCCGTTTGAGTGGTTTTTCATAAAGTGACGCTCACAAGTGACATCAACGAGTGACGTGAGCGGACAGAGCCTCCTCTTCGCTCTCTCCCCAAATATGGTAACCCCAGCCATGGCGGAGTTAAACAGCGAGGTCAGTTTTCCTTAGCTGTGCCCCCTGTTCGAAAATAAGCTATTTTAAATGCCACAGCTGACGGGCCACAGAGATGGCAGAAAGTTCCAGTTCGTAGCTAGTTTATTTTTGGACCTTATGGTAATGCTTATTGTGTATAACATCATTCGTTCATTGTCAATGGTTTTGCTTGGCTGTTGTGTCTAATACATGGTAGAAATCCCCTTTAACCATTAGGCACTTCTAGCTAAGCTAAAAGCTATTCATAGTATGGGTTGTTTTTAAACAACTTCAGTGAGGGTTGTTGGGTGTGAGTGGTTTTGCGATGGTTTGGTGGCTTGTACATCCTGTGTCCCACCCCACTCCCACCCCCAAACCCCTGCTGGAAGCAGCCTTGATATGACTCTGAGTTTTACAATAACAGCCATGTGGTTCCCCTGAATTCCTCTAGGCTTGCAGTAAAATTGCTGCGTCTTCCCAGAATTCCCCTGGGGTGGGCTGCTCGTGCATTGTAAGCATGATGGCTCTCTGTGGGTGACACTATCTATCCTGGGGGTGAGGTTCGACGGGCCATGTGCAGAAGGCTTGACCTTCCTCGTTCACAGAGTACGCTCTCCGAAACATTCCCAGATAAGAGCTTTTGGATTCGTTTGTCGAGACTCCTTCTTCGCGGTTTTAGTCTTTTGTAAAACGACACTGGGATATTGTCACTTCAGACACGTCACTCCAGACCCGGTACCCCGAACTCCAAGTCCTTGGCACACCTTCACTTAAACAAAAGAATCTGTGTGTTGAAAGAGTTGCTTTTCACAAGGACAGTGGACACAACAGGCATGATGGTGTGTCTGATTCATTCCGAGATGTAATCGAGTTTTTAAAATTCTTGTGGTTTGTCTAGTGTCATCGTTAAATAAGTAATAGGGTTCCGTTTAAGTTTTAGTGATACAGACACAGTGTTGTAACTACAGGGTTTAATTGTTAAATTAATTGTATGCAGGGTGACAGATTTGTTTCTACGTCTTTTATCAAGGAAAACACATTGTTTTGTATTGTTTCAATTATTTTGTCTGGAACAGCGTATTGTTTTATGCACATGGTCTTCCTTAGATATGACTTCACATGTTTATAAAAATGTGTAGTGCTCTTCAAGCTGGAATTCCCTTTCTGTAAACAGTCTTAACACACATAAGTGCCCATAGTCCTGTACTGCAATCCTTCATCTATGCAGGGTTGGCGAATAAGCAGATCGAGTCCCAGTGGAAAACCTATGGTTTGTTTTGTTTTGTTTGTTTGTATATTGCATGTCAGAGAAATAAACAATGTTTGACACATGGACAGGACACGGTAGAGGATACAAATGTCAGATTGACAGCAATAATGAGGTTGTTTATGGGCTTTAGAGTAAGTTGGGTTGTGTACTGGTCTGCTCAGACAAAAGGCAGACGGGTCAGCTATAATTAAGAAGCAGGCTTCTAATTTTTTCTCTCTGGCACACTGACAATAAACACTTGGGTATCATTTAGCTTTTATTTAATCCAGTTCCATTGGAAACGGTTGGCCTCCATTCAAACTTCAAACCAGGTAGATGTGTTGCACTGGTGGGGCGGCGCGCGGCAGGCATGTGAGGAGGCTGTGTGGGGGATGAGCGGAAGTTGCAGCAATGGATTCTGGGAGCCAAAGGCCAGAGGGAAGCACACAGGACTCGCATTTGCCATGAACAAAGGGAATACCATGTGCTTAGCATCTGACTGTAGTTCTCAGGCCTGAGGTGCTATTAACTAAATGTATATTTGGCATTTGTGTAAGCTCATTGTTACATTTATTATGTGCCTATGAACTGGAATTTTTTGTTGCTCGCCATGGAGACAAACATTTTCACAGCCGGCCACCCCCAAGCCCTTCAACTCATCCCAGCCTGTGTTAGTGCAGTAGTTTGGGGGGGTCGGTAATGGCGTGGAAGTAGGGAAGGAGGGGCCAACGGCAGTGCTCCCAGTCTCCGGGCCCAATCGCTAAGCAACCGGAGACCATTTATAGCTCGTCGATGAAATCACTTCCACACCCCGCTGACTGGCCTTGTGCTCCCTGACGACGACTGCAGCCTTCTCCTGGCCGCCGCACCTCCCGCCTCTGCCTCCTGCTTTCCCGTCGTCCGCAGAGTCACGTGGTGGTTGCCACGCTGCCCCTCCCGGCTCCGCCCACACCACCAGCTCCGCCCACCCGGCTCCGGGCAAAGTGTTTTCTGGGGAGTAAGGCGCACTCGTGCCACAGCCACCGCTGCCTGACTTTGCAGCCCCACCCCATGCGGATTGGCAGAAATGCCGAGGGGAGAGATGGGCTTCCCACTCGAGGCTCCTCCTTCGTCTACGGCCGGCATTCCCTGGGAATGTTACCACGGATTCTCCCGGGCGGCTCTCCATGGCGGACGCTCATCCTGCTCTTCGACGGCTACCTGCCTTCTGTCTGTCGCCGTGGTTACTGCCTCTTGAGTCGGGCCACGTCCGATGGAAATCTCTCTAGAAACAGAAAACTTGTTCGCGTCTCATCTGAAGTTAGAACAATGACACGGCACGGCGGGTTTCGCTTTCCCCATCTAGATATGTCCTCAAATGTTTTTCGCTATCGAAAGTGATCCGAGTAGAGATTTTTCGGGAGAGTTTCGCCCCCTAATGACAGCAGGAGGGATTTCTGTCACGACCTGCACTATACGCCTACGGACAGAGATTTGAGTTCCCTGTAAGTCATTAGCGGGCCCCTCTGCGAATGGTCTTGGAATGTGTCCTCCATCCAGTTCATATTATGATTCTTTTTTTCCTCAATGAGCACCACCCTCTTTCCAGTCTGTAATTTAATTGCATACCCCGAGTTCTCTAAGGTATCTTGAGTCCTATGATGGTAAAATTCTGTGGAAGCTGCCAGTTAGCAATTTACAAAAAGAAGATAATGAAACTAAAGTCATTTCCTGAAGTTGAACGACAATATGATCCCTGTAGCCACACAACAAAATGTTAGTTATTCGTTTTTGTAACCACTTACTGTAGTCGGGGTGGGGGGGGGGGGGTGTCTGGAAATGACCCCAGTTAGCTTGGGGCACACACTAGATGGGATGCCATCCCATTGCACGGCACACACACCTATGCACGGAGGGCAATTTTGATTAACTTGTTGGCCAAACTGCATTTCTTTGGACTGCAGGATGAGGCCCATGTGACACGGGGCGAACACGCAAACCCCACATGCAGGCAAGATTTAAACGAGCAGCCTTAGTGCTGTGACGCAGGAGTGTTAGCCGTTAGCCGCTGCACCCCCTAGTGGCAGCAATGCCTTCATACAAATTCGCTAAACCCCTGGTTTTCAAAACTGGCCTGCACCTCAGCCCGATAGGACCTTTGGACCAAGTACCACTTCGTATCAAACCAAAGCAGACAAGTACCATACAGGTGGGGGGGGGGAAAAATCCGATACCTCAATCACAGTAACGGATTACTGCGTTTGTACCAACTGAGAGGCAGAGCTCTCTGAGAACCACAGATGGTGCACGTGCCTCATTTCGGGAACCTCTGCAATAATCCATTAATGTGTTTACAGTTAATGAAGTATATGAATTATTTGCAGATTCTTTGTTCTGTGTCATATTTTGTTAAACTTGCACACTGTATGATGTGTATGACATTATACTATGGCCTGGGGGCTTATGAGTCGTTTCTTGGAAGGTTTTCCGACATCCCAACTAAACCCCAACGTGCAGAACATCACAGCTTGTGTACTGACAGGTGTGGGTGTCTGTTTTGTACGAGTGGGGGGGGGGGGGGGTAGTACCCTTTAGAAATGTGCTTTATTAGCCTGGGCGTAGTAAAATAAGCTACGGTGCGCTGCAGGATAGCTGCAACCTGGGTGCTGGGAATGAGCTTTTCCACTGTGCAAACATTCCTGCAAAAAAAAAATAAAATGCTGGTTTGCACATGGAACAGGAATTCCATCTGCAATGTACATTTTTGAATAATTCTTATTATCCACAGCAGATTTTCAAGTGGAACATTTTTGACGGGAGAATGGAACTCCTTGCGGGAGTCTGAAATGAGTCTGGGGGACGTTGGGCTGACCTTTGTACCTTTATCTCCCCAATTTCAGATGGAGCTTCTGGATAAGTTCCCCGTGGAAGGAGGACAGAAGGATCCAAAGCGGCGGATAATCCCCTTCCTGCCAGGTGCCGAGGGGGGAAAAAATGGGGAAAGACGTGAAAATTTGCTCAAAAGTTCAAAGGTCACGGCTCGTCGTTGCGGCTTGGAGAAGAGCTGAGGCTGCGGAGGTCAGCGATCGGCTCTGTCGCGGTTAATCGAGCGAGAGCTCTCCGCTGGAGCCTCCCGAAGTCGTGATCTCACCGTTTCCAGCGCTCCGGGCCTCCAACGCCGGACCGCTGCCAGCTTGGCGTTTCGAGCCGGACTCCTCGCTAGAACGGGTCGCCAGGCCTGCTCCTTCTAGGAGACATTTTGAAATGAAATCTGCCAGATATGCGTATCCGCATATCCGTTTCGGTGAAAATTGATTGTTTTGAAAGCCGTTTTTTTATTTCAGAGGTCTCCTCGGTGCATGCTGATCAGTTGTTGAGGCTGTAGAAAAAATGGTCATGCCGGTGTGTGTGTGAGTGTGAGAGAGAATCGTATTCATTTTTTGACCTGTATTGATGATGCTGATATTTCTTTCAAGCAAAGACCCCCCTCCCCCTCCCATAGCATTGCCCGTTATTGGAGAATGCATAACCAATAAGGTTGTGTGGTCTTTGGGGGGTGCCATGGGGGTGGATGAGGGGTACAGGACTGGCAGAACAAGTGGAAAAGAGGGGGTTTGGCGGGGGAGGGGGGGGGTATGAGGGGTTTTTTCATGGCACCACATGCCAGTATGGTTTGCCAGAGCTCGTTAGGGATTATCCCAGTCTATGTGCTCCTGGGGTGGCGCAGTGGTTAGCACTGCTGCCTCACAGCAGGAAGGTTCTGGGTTCAGTCACACACTCGTTTGTGGGGGGTTTCCTCCCACGGTCCAAAAGTGGGCGGGGCAGGTTGATTGGTGAGTCTACATTGACGCTGTGAGTGTGTGCGCCCCGTGGTGTGTTGCCGACTGCCCAGAGTTGGTTCCCGCCTGCCCCCCTTGTACCCGGGAGAGGCTCCGGTCCCCCACATGAACCCAGTTGGGATTAAGTGGTTTCTGAAGATGGATGGACGTGTGCTCCTACTCAGCGGAAAAAAAAAAAAAAAGTTCCAATGAAGAACACTGTGTGCGTGTTGCTTTACTGGCAGACTTTAAAGGGCTTAAGTCATTTATGTAGTGAGATGGTGCACAGTCAATGGAAGTCTGACAGCTGGTCACATGTCCTGTAATCTCCAATCAGATTTGCTCTTATTAAGGTCATTGGCTTCCACTACTGATGTACGTCATTTAAATAATTTCTGTTGCAGTGGATTGGCTTCGTTTTTAAGAATATCCACTGAAATGCAGTTAATTTAATTGCATGAAATTCTAATACATAATTGATTTTTTTGGAATAGAAGACTGCCTCTTTGTCAAAGCACCTTTAACAGCTTTCAGTCGGTATTTAACATCTTCACTGGAAAAATGTGACCCCACCTTAAGGGCCATGATGTTCTTCAAAGGAGTTAGTGTGGGTGAGGTGCTGGGGGGGGGATGGAGGTGACATTCCTGAGGGGGACCTCGCTCTCAATGTCTGTCTCTTTTTGCTGTTTTTCACTCGGCTGAGACAATGGAAGCCACCTTAAATCTTTTCCTCATTGAATATTTCCAGTGAGAAGGATCCGGTAGGTCTCAGTTGTAGAAATTACAAAAAAAAAAAAAACCCTGAGATGTTTTGGGACTAAAGTTTAGTGGATGACCGGTATCCTTGTCGAGCACACGGCACGCTTTAACCTGCTTCACTTCCTTCATACTCACCATACACGCATACTGACACAGTGTCAGACGCTGCTTAAGCTCAGTCTATGCAAGAATGACTAACCTGAAATTCAGATCCTTAAATGTAGGCCTTACCTCTTCTACAGCGCAGTGTCAGCTGAAAAAATCTCATCTCTTCATTTGAACCTTTTTTTTTTCTTTTTTAATTTGTTACACATCTTGTTTCCCCCCATTGTGTGCTTGCAGATCTGCTTAGTTTGCGGAAAAAACTCAATCCCATCCAGTGCCTTGTCTTGTCAGCTGTTGGCCAGCATCTCCCATTGAATGCAGTAATTTTGCCCCGGTCCCTAAAAGAGGCGTTGTTAGTGGTTGTTACTCGCCAGCTACGTAAGCGAGGCTTCGCAAGCGAGTTTAATGAGTGTCCGTAAGTTAATGAGTCAGCAGCCCGACAGCAATTTGAACCGAATCCCTCGTAATTAAAGAAATAATGCATACTTTCCTCCTACGCTTTCCCTACGTTCTCCGCTAAATTTATTAGCTTAGTTATGGACACAGCAGGGCACATTAAGTAATGGCAGATGTTCTGTTTAATAAAATGTAACCTGTAAATTTAATTAGTAAGCGGTTAATAATTCCATGACCCTGTACTTGGTTAGGGGGATAGATGGAAGATCATCGTAATCATTCTTAGTTATATTTGACCGTTGAAGTCATCAAAGCTAAAATCTTCCTTTAAGAGAAACTCCAGTGAATTGGCGAAGTCTGATGTGTAGAAACCTGCAGTGACACTGCTTACAGTTTAAGGATGATAAAATCCAGTGTTGTTTTTGTCCGAGATGCACACAGCAGATCGGAATTCAGCATGTATGGATGCCACATGTGAGGCGAGTAGCCATAACCCTAACGCCATTTTTAGCAACTGGCCGTTTTCATTTTGCAAATGGAATCGAGTTGTATGCGCCGCGACTCTCAGCTAGTGTTGTGTTTTCCTTCTTGCATTCTGAAAGTCCTTCTCAGATGTCTGTATTCATTACAGCCGGTCGGAACGTTTCGTGACTGGAATGGATGTGGAAGAACATCGGCCTCGAGTGCTTTCGAAAGCACCGTCAAGAAAATTAGCCCCTCAAAATGATAGCCGTATTAAAGATGAGTTTCCAAATATTGTAATAAACTTCCTGCTTAAAAATAAGTGTTCTCAGACTCGAATTGACAGATGTTGAGTACATATACAGCATCTTCTTATGCTGTTTGATTTTGTATATTTATTTAAATAGGTATGGTCCCGCCAGGAGCCAAGGCATCTCAACTAAACTCAAGTGAAATGCTATAAGCAAACATAATAAGCCTAGATATGATGACCATGAGAATATCCGTGTTACGATATTTCGGTAAATGTTTTTCACTTTCAGTATATTATTCAGTAAATCACATGAGATACTTTATTATAAAATAGGCCTTTTCTTAATGAATTTGCTCAACTGCTAATGTATGTGTTCTAATCCTGTTTAAAGTAGGTTAGGCTATGATGTTTCTTAGGTTAGATGTACTGTATTAAAATGCATTTTTGCCTTGCGATATTTTCGCCTTACAATAGGTTTATCGGAACGTAAATCCATCAAATATTCTGGTGGACTTCCTGGTGAATTAGGGCAGTGTATGGCTCTGTGATTGAACGGTTGTTGGTTCGAATCCCATACTCAGCAGGCTGATTCCACCTTTGGGCCTCTGAGTGAGGCCCTTAAACCCCGATTGGCCCAGAGACTGGCTGACACTACTTTCCCGCTTTTCTGCTCAATAATTAAGTGAAATTTATGGTCCGTTGTATATTCCCCCGCCCCCCCCCCCCCCCGAGCAACGAATGTGTTGTTATTTATTTGTTTTTGATTGTCTCAAGTAGATTACTATGGGGATTACAGGAATCACCTTCTGAGGCGGGAGAGTAACTCTCTGATCGCTACTCCTTTGTCTTCTAGCTGAAATCAGGAACAAATGCGAGCGTTAAGATCATGGTGGGTTTTCAGAAACTGAGAGGTGTTGAGTTAAACAGAGTTTGTTGCAGTGAATTTTATCAGTTGTGTCTATATAGCAAAAATGCTTAAAATTTGGCAACTGTGTTTCCAAGGCAAAGTGTAGCCCTTGGGCCTTTAAACTTTATCTTTGAGGTGACCGTAATTCAGGCCGTGTGTCAGTGGACCGCTCGGTTCTGCCAGACCCACATTTCTGTGTTTTCCAGGCCAGCCGAGCTGTCGACTGACGGCCGAAATAGCGCTGCTCATATGTAGAAAAACGAAAGGAAATTCTGACAGGATGAGAGAGCACATTGCTGATTTGTGCAGTGCGGCCGATCGACCATGCTGGCTGTGTGGGCAACTGGAGCCCGAATGTGTCGGCCCTCTTGGGGGGTGTCTGGTTGTCATCACGCTTATCTGGAAAAAATTCCGCCCCAGTTGTCATCCCCTCCTTGCTTTCATTCTCATGCACCGTCCACCCCCAGAGCCCGGCCCCACCCCGCCCAGCCCACCCCCTGGGTTACCATAGTGACCGCTGGAAACTGCACTGAAGGATGTCCAGGAAATGAAATCTGTCTTGTAATGTGGGAAATGTAAGCCTTGTGGGTCCTTCACATCTGGAATCGGGGGTGTTTTATGAAGCCTGTAGCTGCACTTGGTGGGGGCTGTGTCCATTCAGCAGTGCAGCGGGGGGGTGGGAGTTCTACACATCTTTTTACTGTTTTACTAAATTCTGTAAGCCCCTGATGAGGACACAGTTTTGAATGTATTCCATATCTGGATTGAGTTAGCATTATGTTGGATGAAATTCTATACTCTCTCACTGTCTGCATTCACTTAAGCTCTTCTGAAACATCATAAAAATTGAGGTTTTAAATATCTTAGGATCCGCAGCTGGTTTATTGTAGTTTTAATATCTGTGCATCTGTTTCTTTGCCGTTTGGAAGCGCCAGAAGCTGCCTCATGTGGCCAAACATAAGACCTTTTTGTTTGGTTGAAGCGGTCACCGTTTTTAAACTGATGAACTATCTTCTCATTAATTCCGTAACGATCCCCCAGACGAATAGCCCGCTGGCACATGCAGATGGTCACACTGTTTGGGCGCTTTTCTCGACTTCTGCGGTATAATTGTTGGTAAAGTAAACTGCGTTTGTTACCATAGAGAAAAGTGTCGCTAATGCTAAATTTTATGCTGTCATCTCTTCGTCTTATTTCACCAAAAGTCCGATATTCGGATCGGTCTCGGCACCGATCCAGACCTATTTGACGGATCGGGTATCGGCCATACGTGACCGATCCATGTCTGATACTTGCTTATTTACTTTGGCAGTCTAAAAACACAGCTCTTATTTCATGTTAAATCTATTTGCACAATCAATCGCACTACAGCTCTTACCTATTTTAGACGTGTGTTTGCTGCATTCAAGCCGAACGCAAACGCCGCCACTCAGTTTTTTTGCCACTCAGTGGGTCTGCGCGCGGTGGCTACCACTTCCTGTGACGTCATGCACATAGCCTCCACAGCGGGGGGGAGCATGAGACAGTCAGATAAGAGGGCGACGATCTAGAAGTATGTCATACTTGAAATGACAGATAGTAGCACAGTCATTTGCAGTCTTTGTAAAAACAAAACCTTCAAGGGTGGAAGTAGCGTCTAGCGGAAAATTCCAGTAAACGAAGCGCATGCAATTGTGCGAGACACCGCGAGTAATAGAAAAAAAGCAATTGGATGATTTGGGAGTCGGTAGCTTGGGGTGTTTTGTGCATTCATTATAGGTTGTGATATGGGGGGGGGCATTCGCCTCTTGCATATCCTCGCTTGGAAGATAATCAAATTGAACTGTAAAATGCCTTAAAAGCGCTTACACAAAATGTACTAGCAAGGTGGTTCAGAATTTTATGTATGTTACCAGTATCCTAATTAATGACTTTTTTGGTGTACATAATTTTTTATTATTTTTTAATGCAAATTTGTAAAAATAAATAATTTCTGTTTGGTTTAAATGTCACCTTTTGTTACCCTTGTTACTGTGTCACTATGGTGACTCGGACATTACGACCTCACCTCCTGTGTGTCCCTTTTGTTACCTTTTAGGGAAGATCCTGTTCAGACGGAGCCATGTCAGGGATGTGGCCATGAAGCGTCTGCGGCCCATTAACGAGTACTGCAGGGTGAGTC
>JAODUD010000048.1:3720054-3730146 GCA_026784285.1 Stomatorhinus walkeri | reverse complement strand
TGTAAAGTGCTGCCCCCCCTGAATCTGCCAGGGTATCCATGCCCCTACTGCGCCCCTGGGCAGGGCCCCTGTAAAGTGCTGCCCCCCCTGAATCTGCCAGGGTATCCATGCCCCTACTGCGCCCCTGGGCAGGGCCCCTGTAAAGTCATTCAGTACATTCCTGCGGTTGCGGCCTCCTGGTACTGTAGCTTTGGCTATTTGGTCATTCTCCTCTGACCTCTCGCATTTAATGCTTTCTCCTGCAGAAATCTTCCAGACTAGATGCTTGTCTGATTATCGCACTAATCTCTGTAACATCTAGACAATATAATAAAACCTTAAGTTTTCTTTACTAATTACTGGAACCAGCACCCCTGGCACCAGCAATCACACTACATTTCAAGTCACTCATATCATGCGACTTGGCCATGTAATGCTTAGATGAGCCATACGCTTTCCAAGCATAGCAATATCATCTGTATATGAAAAATAAGGAACAAATCAGTAAATGGTTTTCAAACAATTATTTTCTTTTTTTGGGGTCTGAAAATGCCTATAGTGATAGCAAGACTTGGAGTCGCAGCAAAGGTTCAGTCATTTATCCGGCACCCCAGAGCAGTTTTCGGGGGGTTAGGGGCCTTGATCCAAGCCCCTACGGCGGTGCCATTGCCAGCGACCTTCCCTTCACCGGCATGGAGGGCTCACTCTCTGAGCCACACAATCCTCAAATTTATCAAATGTTTCCTCTGTACATTCTTCTGATATAAAAAACAATGAGAAGCATTAATACACAATGTGCAGTCTACTCCTCATACTCCTGAAACAGAAGTGCCATTGGCTGAATCTCTCCATAATGTGACATTTGCACGCAGCGGTGGGTCGGACCTACAACGGAGCTGTAAAGGTGACGTGTGGCAGGAAAGAAGCATGGGGGGGTTAATCATCGGCCCCACAAAGGGCAGCCACAAGCCACGTGGATTCCATTAAAACCACAGCCACACTCCTGGTGGGGTGAGAGGCAAGACCCAGTGACTGCTTTGGGGGGCGGAGTCAACAGCTATAGTCCCGCCCCCACTGGTGTGTGGCCTGAGATTTTTCCGCTTCTTTCTTTTCATTTCAGGCCTTGCGCCAGGACCTTGAGTTCTGAAACAAAGATTCATACCAGTTACAAATGCAAGAGGTGGGTGGAAGAAAATCGGGAAGCACTTCTCAGCGCCTATAGACACACAGTGGGTAACATTACACCCTGCAGACATAACTAAAAGCCAGGTGGTGTGAACTGTAATTGGACAAACTGAGAGAAAATCAGGGTTAAGTCAGAACTGAAATCAGTTGTCTAAAGCTAAGATGGATCTGATAGCTCCAGCTTGTGTCTGGCAGGATGTCACACTGAGGCGTGTTTCCCAAACTACACAGGGAAACATAAATGTCTTTTGGAATCGAAACCTGGGTTTATGACATCTCCAGCTGACCCAAGAATAGTAAAAAAAGGTGTAGGTGAACAGAGCACTATGCATCTCAAAGCTTAAAAAGCCCAACACTTTGTCACCAGAGTCTCACATTAAGACATGCATTCTGTCTGGAAATGATGAACGCGATTGGATTTTGGTAGCCAGTGCGACATCTTCAGATTTCTTGGAATTTGTTATGAGATGTGTGTGGTTCTGTATGATGAGGGCTGTCACTCGATCAATGCTGGGTGCTTAGATCCAGAAAGGAGTTCCAGGATGCGAGCGGGGCATGTGAGGGGGCGGACATCTCCTGCCGTCACTCCCTGCCTCTCCTCCCGGCCTGGCCTTTAAGTGCTGGGTGGCTTCATTCGCCTGGTTCTGTGGGAAATCGGGTCTTCCAAGCACAGCTCTTTGTTGCTAGCGTGGATCCGCCATCCCTGCGGCCATCCGGTTACAATCTCGTTTTCGAGTGGCTCAGTTGATGGCTTGTATTTATGCAGTGTTCAGTAACAAAAGCACAATGAAGGCTCTAGTGTCAGACACACACAGAGCTTCCTGGCTGTTTGAACCCTGCAAATATCTAGTATGGGAAAATATTTCGGAAATCACAAAAGAATGTTTCAGAAAGCCCCTTGGCAGCAACTGCATTTACAGTCTTCAATGCGGGGAACTATGACAGTTTTCATGTGCACTAATTTGCTTAAACAAGAAAGAAAAGATTAGAAATTGGCATTGTTTCGTATATTTTGGAATCCAGTTACCTGTCAAACCTGCCAGGGCGAATTCTCAGAATTAACTCTGGCGGCATGTTGCTTTTCTCATGAATGAGTAATTGGAATAATATGTTTAATGCTAACTACGCACTAGAAGACTTTTGAAAAGACCCTGAAAATACTTTTTAAAGGCTAAAGGATGACACTCTCTCACATCTAAAAACATCTCATTAGTCACAGAGCATTTTGTCACAGACTGTGATTTGGCAAAGACTGGGGATTTTGCAGGTTCACTGTTTGCAAAAATGCAGCTAGTTTCCTTTCGAGATTCGCTCTCATTATGCTTTGGGTACAAATTTACAGTAACAGAAGAACTTTAACAATAAAGCTGAACGACAGCCCTTGACTAGTTCCTAATCCTTTTCCACAGTCCAAGAGAACCATGCTTTGCGAAGGTCTCCTCAGAGACTCTTCCCTGTCTCTCTACCCTAACTAAGATCTTGCACCCAGTTTGCTGCTTCCTGCTTGGGGCTGAAGAGACCTAGCATATGCTGACAATGCCCACATCACTACTTATATTAGCCAAGACTAAAGACCTATGATGATATTAAACACGACTGATTTTATCAGAACATCAAGACAAGACCTAACAATCCAGATTATGGGAGTGCGGCACAACTCTAGCAGAACCCTCGTGGTTTCATTCTCACACTGGAAATTTGTCAGCGATAGTGAATCACTTGAAAAGTCACTTGGAGTAAGACCCTCCTGAAACTGCTGAGTTGTAATTCCCTGGCAGACTAGCCAGGTCCTGGGAAGTTCAAAAGAGCTTCTGATGGATTATTTGGGAACCTGAGCTCTGTTTCCCACACCTCAAGTATTCCCACTCTTTGATGGCCTGCTTTTCCGTTTGATCTTTTCTCAGTTCATTTGATCTCAAGCACAGGATGGTGAGCCGATGTGTAACTTTTTACTTAATTAAAAGTTCAAATGTACTCTAACAGTAAGAGAGCTAATTAACCTAAACTGGAGTGAATAATTCCTACCATTATGGTTTGGTCAACAGTGCGTAGGTGTGAACAGTGTAAGTGTGAATAGAAAGGTATTCCAAAGGGAAATGCACCCACCCTCTCTTGTAGATGTCACATGGAAATCTCCTTACAACAGCTCGAAACTTCTTCATACTCCTTAAAGAATATTCCCTTGGCACACATCTGTGGCTAAATTAACGTTTCGTAGAGAGATAAACGTTATGTATGGCCAGCACAGGAGTTTGAACCTTCCAAGTCCTATTAATTGAAGATGATCCTTTTTGTTGTTTATGTAGTGGAAATGCTTTTGTAATTCAATACATTCCTCTGCATGAAATTGTGGCGAGGACTGTTTATGTCCAACATAGTTGTAACGTTTTGACAAATTAATCGTTTCGTTAAAGGAGCAGGCAGTCAGGCTTACGGATTTACATGCCTCATCTGTTTTGATTGTGGCGAGGTTTTCAAGAACGTTGAAGTAATTTGTAGATTGTAAGTATTTGTTCTGTTTCATTCAAATGGCGCATGCTTTACAGATGGAACGTGGTGAAGGAAAGTGAGCTCTGTCACCTGTCAAACCTGCCAGGGCGAATTCTCCGAATGTCACTTTTCTCACAAATGAGTAATAACTCTAGCAGAACCCTCATGATTTCATTCTGACACTGGAAATTTGTCTGCGATAGTGAATCACTTGAAAAGTCATTTGGAGTAAGACCCTCCTGAAACTGCCGAATTGTAATTCCCTGGCAGATTAGCCAGGTCCTGGGAAGTTCAAAAGAGCTTCTGATGGATTATTACAGATTTACATGCCTCCTTTGTTTTGATTGTGAGAACAGGTGAACTGGCTGAATAAAATGAGTTCAGGATTGTCGTTGCCTAACATGGCTGCATCAGTTTTTCTTCAAACTTGATGCACATTTATTTATGTAGGAGATGTCCAAAGCGAGGCAGATATTTCACAAGCGACCAAGCTGAGCCAAATGAGGTACAAGTGCAGCTAGTCTGAGCTTCCAGTGAATGACCAGCTACAAGCGGCAGCTCCAACTGGAGTAAGAGCTATACAATACAAATGGGGTCAAAAGCAAATCACAGCAATTACAGTGCTAGGTTTCCAAAATTCTAGAATTCAGTGTTGCCAAGAGACCAAGGATCATGCTATATGTGAGAGGTGTCGCATATCTCCTGATCCAGACTGGCCTTATTAGAAGCTCAGCCTAGCTGCACTTACGCCTATTCGACCCTGTAACAGCTCTATGTTTCTAGTGCTATAATGCTGGTGCCATTTGTCTTACTTGTAATTCATTTTGGACAAAAGTGTGGGCTACAAAAAGTAAATTAAATCAAACCAAAGATCACATGATGTCTGAATGATTTTATATTAAGTTTATGGTTTTGCCAGATCGGCTCTAGTTTCTGAGATATTTAATAGTTAATTAATTAATTAATTAACGGAACACATTTGAAAAGCATTCAGAATTGCAAGAATATTTTTATGTTAGTTACAACTAGTAAGTAAACAGTCTAACATCATACAAAAAAGAAATTCAAAATATCTAACAGTAACAGGAAAAAGATTAATTAATATAATATTAATTAGTTATTAATTGCTATTAATGTTAATGCTTAAAAAAATGTCAATGCTGGTTGAAAATGACAACTAATGTCTATGAAGCGCGATGTGACCTTTGTAAAAAAGTAATCAAACTGGCAACAATGGGCTCTAAAGCCATCGACTCACATAACAGGGGAGAGATGCACAAGCGTTTTGTCGACAGTCAGACAACAACTGTCCTCATTCAGTTGTTTGCCGGTCGTGCAAGTACAACCTCTACAGATAGGCCTACACCCGCTTTGGCAGTGTCTCCGGATCCCACAACAAGCAATGCCTTCAGTACATTCTCCTCAACCGACACACTGAAAGCAGAAGTGCTGTGGGCTTTGCAAACGGTTAGCCTACATCACTGCTATATGTCCAGTGATGACATTCACACTGTGGTGAGCAATTTGCTGGGACAAAGTTAGTAATTGTAGGAAGTTGTGGTCTACATACCCTTCACAACTCACTCAAGACTGGTTTGAAGTGTGGATGGTGGAGAAAGTGCTCAAAGCACTACATTTTCTTCTCCGCTCAGCACCAGCCAGAAGAGAGGACTTTCCAGCTGCAACATCATCCTCAAGATTCCCTCTACCTTTCTGTGGCCATCAGTGGCTCGAAAATTTGCCAGCTGTAGAACGTGCATTGGAAGTCCGGCTCTCTATTGTGAAATATGTGGACCTGGTGAAGTAAAAAAATGCGAAAAACCCATTTGTGAAGCCCAAATGGATCCCCTTCTTCTGGCCAAACTACATTTTTTCATGACTCTATCACGAGCATTTCAACCATTTCTGGCGAAATACCAGACAGGTGTCCCAATGGTGCCTTTCCGTGTTATTTATCCAAAGCACAGCAGTACAGCACGCAGCAGTAGACGCAGGCGATGAAACAATGGCTAAGGTCCTTGAAGACAGACCCGGCTTTTGTAGTGCATCTACCTGAATAGATGTCCTGGTTGTCAGGCAGATCACAACCAACCATCTGTGCTGTCTTCACCATTCTGCAAGTGTTTGCGATCAGGGATCGTACAGCTCTGAAACCCTGTAGTGATGTAAACCTGCAGAAATCCTCCAGAATGATGGATGACATGCTGAACTTCTTTAATCTGCACAGAAAGAACGGGCACTGCTATGCTCTTTTTGTCACTGCAAAGATGTGTATTGACCAGGATGGGACTTCAGAGACATTGGCACCCAGGAACCTGAAGTATCTATAGCTCAGTGTAGGTCAATGTGTGCACGCTGAAGTGATTCGAGCAGAGGTCTGCGGGCGTCTCCTCCAAGACCATCATGTCAGAAAGTTGACCTCTTCTTTGTAGGCAGCCTCGTCCCCACTGGTGGTCTGGTCCATGGTTTGGTCGTCGGCCAACTTTAATGTCATTGAGGAGATGCAACATCTAGAGTGAGACTTATTTTCGTGCGCTTGAGGCTGGGACTCTTATAAGCATGGAATTCTCATAATGATTAACAAAAAAATGTAACTGCCCGATAGATGTCTGCCAGTGACAGACCCAAAACTGACTAATGAATTCCATAAAATTGCCAATATATATAAATTATGGATTAGCCCAGTATCTGTTTTAATCTGAAATTACCTATAATAATTCTAAATAGGTTTTATAGATAATTAGTAAAATCATTCGAATTTACCTTTTCAGACTCATTTTTCTTAGCACATAAAAACATTTTGCAGAAAGCATTCCTAAAATAATACATAATAAATGTGGATCGCGTTACAACTTCACTATGTAACAAAACCGTCTTTTTTATTATTATTATTTTCTTGGTAAAGCCAGAATAATGTGGGGAGCTCAAACCACAAGGGAAAAAAGTTCCTTTGTATTGCAGACAGCATTTTTCTTCTCTGGGAAGCACAAATAGTTTCAGCGATAATATTTCAGTTGGCTGACTGTTACACAAGAGATAGCGAGGCCGTTTCTCAGTAGGTGAGGCGATACTGGTTTATAGATAAATGGTAACGTGCCAAAGAAGAGCAAGTTCTGCATTGTGAGAAATAATTTCCTGCTTCACCTTTCCAAAGGTTTGGGCAATACCTCACCTCTTTCACTCTGTGAGCTCAGTCGGTTTAACTGAACACATATTATTATTACTGTTGTTGTTGTTATTAGTGTATGTGTATCACTCAGTATTTATAAAGATCCTGATGTGTTTAAATGCACTCAAACATTTGTGTAATGTTACATTTCCTTCATCTAAACATGTTAGAGTTGTTTTATTCGTCGCGTTCATTCACAGCCTTGCTGTGCAGTAAGGCTGTCAGGAAGGGCCAATTTAATAATTGATACTTTCTATTGATCCCCATGAGCAAGCTTGGCCGCAAAGGGCTGCCTGCCGTCCGCTGCAGTGCCCAGGGAGCAGAGGGGTTAAGGGCCTGGCTGACGGACCTTCTGAACACAGGCTTAGCCCACTGAGCCACACACTGTCCCCAAAGCGTCCTCCATGTCCACCTGGGTCTCTCAGCACACACACTGGTCCTCAGCTGATAGCACAGGAGCCGCAGCTGACAACTGGGCCAATAGTTCAGAGCCGCAGGTTGCAGTGGTGTGGTCTGGATAGTCATGCTGCATTTAAATAACGCATTTGAAAAACCGAAAATGCTCTTACTTTTCGTATTGTTTGAATTAGTTAGGGGTAAATTTTAAAAAGTGTTTTGTATAGTTTTTCATGTATTTTTTAATTCGAAAAACATTCATATATTGGATAAAAAATTATTTTTTTCATGAAACATAAACGTTTTACAAAAATATATGTTCACGTATCCATTAATTTACTTAGCGTACCCTTTTCTCGAAAGTGGCACAGAAGACCACATTAAGCAAGCTGAAATAATGCACATTATTCTCGTACTCAGGCATATGGATTTTATTCACAAATATTCTATAAGTTATACAGAGCAGCATTTTCAGTGTATGACTAGTACATGTACGTTAACAGGAAGGGGGGAAATCTTTCCTCCCATGGGTGTTAAATTACTCAGCGTTTCAAAGGACTCGGATGGAAAAAAAACCCATATTGTTGATTGGCCAAGGGAAACTGCATGATCTGGGAGCCGTCTGATTGGTTCCTGGCATGTGGCCTCACCTTGGAGGGGGTTACTGGAGGTCATTGACTCAGGGGCTCGGCGGTGACATGCTGTTTCTTAGCACACGGGTCTGTTCCAGAGAATATCTTAATTTCAAAAAGGCGTCCTTGTCTTTCCTGATTGTCAGCATAACAGTCAATGGGTTTGGACTGCTGTGGCTTTTAAATAATGTTAGTATTTACATAAATTGTCGCAGGAGAACCTCAGAAGTCCTTTCCCTCTTTCCCTCGAGGAGAGTCTGGGTTTTTTTTTCTTTTTGCTGTTGATTCAAGAAAAATGCGGTACGGTTTTAAGGTAGTGCGACTTGGGCTGTCTGGGGACAGTTTGCCTCCCACGGGTGAAAACTCAGCAGCTTTGGTGGAGTAGGGTGGCAGGCTCTGGAGTGCGGGAGGGGCTGGAGAAGCAGATGGGGGCCGGGAGGTGCTCAGCCAGAATTAAGTATATTATCAGCAGCCCAAAACTAAACATCAGGCTAGACATCAGCAGCGGGGAGGTGGGGAACTCGTCCCAACGTACCTCATCATTTATCAGCAGTTCCCAGCAGCACATTTCAGTTGGAGCATTGACTCAAATCAAGAACTAAGACAATTTTTTTTTCATTTCCTGTAATGAAAACATTATTAACTATGATAGTATACATTTACTCGTTTGCCTGTCTGTGTAGTATTGTGGACAAGTCCAACTTAGACTGGCATTCCAAACAGACTCTTATGGCTCCCAGGGTCTGTGATGGTTATCTGAGTCTTACAGTGTTCTGGTCAATAATAATAATAATGATGTCACGCTGCTGGCCAGCAGCATGCCTGGATGCGGGCGGCGTCGGGCAGGAAAGACGCACGGAGGCAGGAATATCCAATAATGCGGGGTTTATTGATGCACACGCAGGGTTTACGCCACGAGACATCACAATGACAGACCTAGGGAGACGAACTCAGACGCGGACTAAATACAAAAGGCGGGGCAGACTCGACAGGACACGGAGGATTACAATCAGAGCAATAGACGACAGGTGGTTTCCATCAGGGGCTGAACACGAGGAACGAGGGGGGCGTGTCACACACGGGGCTCTCACGGAAAGAGCATGACAAATAATAATAATAATAATAATAGTAGTAGTAGTAGTAGTGGTACACTATTAGTGTATTATTTGCTTTACAGAAATTATGCCCAAATGATTTAAGGACCAACAAAGGAAAGAGTATGTTTTCAGTGTGAACTGAAGTAAGAATTCATAATTCATTCAGAATTATTACCTCAAGTAAGACAACCTGTCCCTGAAAGCAGTGGCAATGCAAACAATTAGCAGTTAAATGAACATCGGTGTCTTAAGGCATTAGAGGAACATGTAAGACTTTCGGTTCAGTGTGAGAGAGTGCAGCTGCTCAGTGGACAGGATGGTGGACAGACAGGGAATTGCCAGGGGCTGACTCTACAGGGGCTGACTCTACAGGGGCGGACTCTACAGGGGCTGACTATACAGGGGCTGACTCTACAGTTCCCTATGAGGAGCTGGTCCGATTTCCCAGAAGCATTTATCACCAAGTGTCCTTGGACTCAGGACATAGGAAAAGTTCCCTTATTATTCAGTGCTTTTTATTCTTTCCATTTAACTCGCATAATTTCGGATTTATCACCATGAGTGAAAAAAAACTGTTTAAGAAATGTTTGTTTTGCAGTGGTCTTCCTTTGTCTGGGTGAATGGGGCAGAGCCCCACTGCTGAGTCATATTATTATACTGTATAATATGAGACATATTATTAGTGAGCATTTTGTGCCTTTGATGATAAAATGAGAACGTTTTCCCCAAATGCCTTTAATATTCCTAGGCATGCCTGACACTTATTTACCTCCAGAGGCATTCATTTCCCAGCCTTCCCAAGTTATTGCAGTAATTATATTGTTAAAATGTGCTGAGGGGGGTGTTGTGCTTTCTTGCGGGTTTAACACTGCAATATACTGATGCACAGAGAGTTGTTAGGGAAGTGCAAAAGCTTGCTGGGGCAGCAGGGGTGTGGAACCTAGTTTTTGCCTGAGGAGATGGTGATGAGTCTCTTTTGTTTTTACTTTTCAGTTTTTTGGCTGAGGTGATCAAAAATGCTGTATAGTTGTGTAAGCGGAATTCAGGGCTAGTTTCTCGCTCAAGGGTACAACAGTAAAGGCAAACCAGGATTGCTTGATCATGGGCTTTCCAACATGAACTGTCTATCACGGTCTGTCCCCCA
>JAODUD010000048.1:3692576-3719954 GCA_026784285.1 Stomatorhinus walkeri | reverse complement strand
TGGTCTGTCCATCATGGTCTGTCCATCTTGGTTTGTCCCCCATGGTCTGTCCATCTAGGTCTGTCCCCCATGGTCTGTCCCCCATGGTCTGTCCATCATGGTCTGTCCATCTTGGTTTGTCCCCCATGGTCTGTCCATCTAGGTCTGTCCCCCATGGTCTGCCCATCATGGTCTGTCCCCCATGGTCTGTCCACCACAACATGAGGAAGGCTTTTTTTCCTTTGTTTTCCCGTTTTATACACACTCAGTGCTGTTGTGTCTCACATCACACACAGATCCTGGGTCTGCTTGGAATGCTGTCAATAGTTGGGGGGGGGGGCGTTTTTACTAGTCAGCATGTAGTGCTGATATCACATGATATCCACGAAATTACATGAAATAAACTACCTCCAAATACAACTACAACAAATACAAGACGAATTGAACTATTTAGTCAAGCACAGGAGCTTTATTTATCTGGACCCCCCACGGTCTGGGAATCAGCGATGCTGATGCTGTCATTCCACAGGCTGGTGGTTCGTCAGTTCCGATGATGCACAGGGTTGGGTTCCCGCCACATGTCTGGAGGCCCAAGACGATCCTGACGACTTCTCCCTGCCGGCAGAAGAAGGTACGCACCCCTCCCCCAGTCCAGATTAAATCCAGTCCCACTGTATTAAGGAATGACTCAGCATATAGATATTGCCTGGTCTCGATTAATGATGGATCGGAAGAGGGGGCGATGCCTGAAGAGTCAGTCACTGTACCTATTTCACAGAAATGGCATCCGTCGTTCACTTGGATAAAGCAGAAACGATGAGTGATTTCCCCGGCTCTCCATGCAGTCGTTAATCTGTGTGTCCGTCACTGGTAACGGTCTCAGTGCTCACTTCCTGTCTGTTTACTTCCTGCTGCCCATTCTGCCGTCAGTGCCTCGGAGGTTCTGGTCCCTGCCGAGGCACGTGGGTCGCCGACGCACTTTAGGGGATCTGTTCAGCACAGGCTTTGGGCAAGGTGGAGAGCACACCTCATTTACCCCCCCCCCCCCGCCAATCCCTATTTCCCTGCATCCCATGTGATTCATCCCCGTTCTGCATGCAGGACTGCAGCATGGTGTGAAGCTCACATAGGGCATGCGTGTGGCATGTCTGTGACATGCGTGTTGCATGCATGTGGCATGCAGATGGGGGTGAAGGGGGGGGAAGGGGTCTGTCTGCCCCTTACTAATGCATGCACTTGGGCATGGGGAGAGGAAGTTATTTCTCCAGTCGTTTTCTTTCAGAATGTGAGATTTGTATGTTTAAATTGTGTTTTAATTCAGCGTGTCTGATCTTGTCCAGGAGACCGAGCCCTCTGTGGATGAGTTATTTCGTGATCTGATTTACAAATACAATTGTAGACAGACACTTGTATTAGAGTTAGCAGCAGTTTAACATCATGTGGAAATCACGCGTGTACTGTGTGTCGATTTCTAACAACTGTTTTATTTCATTTTTTGTCTGTCGAGGGTGTGAGTTAGTGTTAAGTGTCGCATGAGTTCCACACTTACTGACCACACACACACACACACACACACATAACTCTGCCCCGCACTGTGAACAAAGTCACCCACTGTTAGGAGACAGTTGGGTGTTTTAAATCAGGTTGCCGTGGTTTTGGGGATCTGTTCTCAAAATGCAATCGCCTCTGGACTGCTCTCCAACCTGCAGAGAAGGGGGGAGAGAGAGCATCGCACTGTGTACTAGGAATGTAACCGTACAGAAAATTCACAATTCGGTACAAATCTTTGTTTTGGGCTCACTGTTCGGTGCAGTTTTGGTACAGCAAGGAAAACAGGATTTGTTTCCGAGTTGTTTATTTTTAAAACGGCAAAAGCAATTAGAAACAGTTGTAAACCGAGCGCAAAGAAACGCGTCTGTGTAACGAAATCTCGGAGATTATTGTTTGCGCGTAGTAAAAATAAATGTGTAACATAATTAAAGGCTGAGAAATAAGACGGCATCATAACAATGGTAATGATCTAAATCCCTTATTCTCTACTGCCAAGTAACGCAGAACGCCCACACAGCCTTACATATGTTTTAGCCTGGTCTGAATTTCCTGGCAAATGCCACAGGGAGATTAACTTGCAGAGGCTGTTCCTGCCTCGTTTTAGACGTGCACACACGGATGATTCCGTCCCAAATGAGTTAGGCTCCTGGATGTGCTTCCAGGATCATTTCCAAGTTTGGTGTAGCAGAGCCAACAGCAGTCTTGGTCTTATCAACTACTCTTTCTCCGATGTTGGTGTCATTTATTGGGAAAACCAATATGTTCCCAAATTACTCATTTAAGTGACGTGGGAAGGCCTTCCATCTCTTGTTTTTATAATTGTGACCAACTGACAACCGCAATTAGATTAATGTTTTCCGTGTCGGACATTTACTTGTGAAGTTAGGTTCCGTCTATGTCAAGATACGTGTTAATTTGTTTCACTGTACGAACCGTTATAGCACTACTCTGTACAATGAGGACGAGTATGAATGCAGTGCAGGTTTGAGATGCAGACCACAGTGATGGATAACATTACAGACCACCGTGAACTGCAGGATTCACACACGTCTGCGTTCGGTAATAATAAGAATGCAATGGCTAATGTCTCGTAGAGTTAGATGTGAATTAAAGAGTTAGAGTAGATACTGTATAGGGAGTTTTGTTTTATTACAGACCTTTTAATTTGCTCTGCTTAACTAATTAATTATAGATAAACTGTGTATTTAACATTTCTCTTTGGCGACGACTTCTGTTCAGTATTAATACTTACAGCGCTCACAGGAAGTCTTGAGACGCTTGCTTTATTCAGTAAAAGTAATGAAGATTTGTTGGTTTTATAACAAAAATCATTACTTTATTTACAAATATGTATATATATATATATAACATTGTAAACAACCAGAAGTTTTAATTCCAAAGTAGTAATAAATTGAAACCCAAATTATA
This sequence comes from Stomatorhinus walkeri, assembly GCA_026784285.1. Classification (NCBI taxonomy): domain Eukaryota; kingdom Metazoa; phylum Chordata; class Actinopteri; order Osteoglossiformes; family Mormyridae; genus Stomatorhinus; species Stomatorhinus walkeri. The sequence continues at coordinate 3,716,996 of JAODUD010000048.1, read as the reverse complement.
GTTCTAAAAGAGTTGTTCTGAGTTAAAAGGTTCATTGACAAGCATCATTGGGGGCTTTTTAATTAGTTTTTAAATTTAATTTGGGAGTCAATGATTACAATAGAATTAATAGCGAAATGAGAAGAACAGAAAAGAATGATTCGGTCAAAAAAATTGACCCTTGATAAAAAGAAGATATTTGTGGGTGCGTTAAACACTGCTTGTCAATGGACCTTCTGTTATGAAACCATTAAATCTGCAGCATTATTACAGAACTAAGCAATCGTCCCTGTGAGCTTTCTGTGAGCGTCGTATATCAGAAATGGTGGTTAAGATGCTAATGTAGTCCCTGTTCTCCCACCCTACAGAAGAAAAATACACAGTGATTTACCCGTACTCGGCCCGTGACAAGGATGAAATAGACCTGGAGAAAGGCATGACTGTGGAGATCATCCAGAAAAACCTGGAGGGCTGGTGGAAGATCAGGTAAAGTCAGGGGATGCATAGCTGTTGAGGAGAATCCATAACTCTTGCTCCCTGGGCCTTCAGCGTCCTCTCCCCACCCCACAGGTACCAGGGACAGGAGGGCTGGGCTCCGGCCTCCTACCTGAAGAAGACCGACATCCTGAGCCAGAAGCTGGCAGCGGGGGGAGCGGCGCACGCCAGCACCAACGACCTGGACGGCCTCTCCAGGCAGCAGAACGCCACCAAGGAGAACCGCGAGGGGCAGAGGGAGGGGCGGCCGGGGCCCTTTGCTGACGGCAAGCGCAGTGAGTGTGTTTAACGGATCCGCAGAGCATGCTGGGTACCGGGAGGCCTCCTCTGTGATGCCCCACGCTTATTTCTTGAGAGAACCGCGGGCCTACAGCTCACAACTGCTTCGTCTGTCTTACGTGCTCGCGTCGTAACGGAAACGTGCGTCCCTTCCGTAAGTGTGAAGTAGCTGAATGAATTTACCAGGGGGAGGACAAAAAGTACCCCCCCCCCCCCCAAAAAAAAAGTCTAGACCTGCCTCTGACTTAAGATACCGTAATGGCACACTCACCACTCTGTTTACAGAAGACGGGGCCAGACAAAGACCACCTCCTCGCCGCGACCTCACCATTGTAAGTGGATTGCTCACCGGCGAACCTGCGCCTTTAAGAAGATGCTATCGTTGAGTCATGCTGACTTTTTTTTCCTCCCTCTTTCCCGCATGTGCTCAGCCTCGGGGGGTGAACTTGCCCAAGCCCCCCACCCCTCCCCAGGTGGAGGAAGAATACTATACCATTGCAGACTTCCAGACCACCATTCCAGATGGCATCAGCTTCCAGGCTGGGGTGAAAGTAGAGGTGAGTCACGGATCAAAAGGTTCCCTGTTTACGCGACATGACATAACAAGCCCAGAGCTCTCCCAGTTCGGGTCTCATGTGAATCGGGCTCAGATGTCACTGATTCCTCTCTGTACCCCACATATCATGCCATCATTACTAGACCGTGCTGCAGACTTGTACGTATTCGATCACTTCAGAGAGACTGAATAGTGCCTTTTGTATTGATTTGTTAGAAATTCGTTAGCATTATTAGCTCCGTTGATACATCACCTAATTAATTTGGTAATAGCTTAAATGCATTTACAGAAACCGATGCTGTTGTTTACAGTTTCATCTGCAGAGTATGGATAATTTAGCCTAAGATCACAGGAAATCTTTGCTGCAAATACTCTGCAGCTAACCATAATTTACTAAGTCGCGTTCGTAGGCCCTTGTTAATGGCAGTAAACTTCTGCTGCAGGAGGACAACTAATCAGATGCTGACGTGCTTAAATGGATTGGACTGTAAACAGGACAAAAGCATGGAATCATCTCATATTAGTTTTCATTGATTCTGACTGTGAATGGAAATGATCGAATAATGGGAGCAGCTGTGTTCTAAAGCAGGTGACGAGGTAGTGAGGAATACATGTGCGTTACCTACGTAACCTCATGGGTGCCGCCTTCAATCTGCCAACTCAGGCTGGCATGGAGAACTGACTCATCGATGGACTTTCACTTTGACCTTTGACCTTGCTTTTAGTATGACGGCCCATTCTATCTTTCTAAATAATGCTAGCGGAGGGGTGCAACGGCCAGTTGACCTATTTGGGAGTTTTTGGTTCTCTGTTGTCATATGGCTTTCTTTCATTTCTTTGTCTTTCCTTTTCCTTGTTTTTGAACCGTTCTGTGTAAATGATGTAGGAATGTATCACACCCATGAAAAATGCCTTGGGGCGACTCTGTTGCGTCTATATGAAAATAAATCGATTTAATAATCCTGTATTGGCCAAGTGTGAGTGCAGGTACATTGGAATTCTTCTCTTTGCCTCCCCCATCTTGCTCTGGATAACCCGGGGGGTCACTGCACAGGGTCAGACATCGTGCAGAGCCCCCAAAGATGGGGGTTAAGGGCCTTGCTCAAAGGGCCATAGACATGTGACTGCTCTGTCAAGGCCAGTAAAATTGAATTATGTGTACACTGTCATTATACTACAGAATTACCGTACTAAAACAATTTCGGAATCTGATAGCTCATGCTTTGGGTTTTTAGGTTATCGAGAAGAATTCTAGTGGCTGGTGGTACATCCAGATCGAAGACAAGGAAGGATGGGCCCCTATCACATTCATAGACAAGTATAAGAAGACCAGCAACGCCTCACGGCCCAACTTCCTGGCACCGCTGGCCAACGAAATGGCCCAGATGAAGCTGGAGGACGAGGTTGCTAGCAGCCTTGGCTCTGATGACAACTGGTCCAAACCACTACCCGAGGAGCCTTCGAACAACAACGATTCAGCGGCCCGGCCCAAGCTGAGAGACTGGAAGACGAATGCCGGCAAAAGCAATGTCTTCTCAGGACCGCTGCCTCCGGCTCCGGCCACGCCCCCATCTGAGGAGAAACCAGCACTGCCTCCACGGAGGGAGTCCATAAACAAGAGTCTGGAGGTTGAAGTTCTAGAGAAACCCAGGATGGAGCTGCCCAAAGCACTCCCCCCAAAGCCCCCTGCACCAGGGGTCATTATGCCCCTGGTCCCCCCCAAGGTGGCTCCTTTCAAGCCAGATAAGCCCCCCGAGCCCAAAAAAGAGGATAAGAACAAAGCGTTACACCTCCGGAATGAGATGGGCCTAGAGTGCGGTCACAAGGTGTCCGCCAAGGAAGTAAAGAAGTTCAACCTTAAGCCTGTTCCCAAACCGCCAAAGCCCAAGCCCGAGTCGCCAGAGGAGAAGCCCGAAGCCTCCCCGAGTCCGCCGGCCCTCGTGAAGCCGAAGCCGGTCCTTAGGCCCAAGCCGATCCCGACAGCTAAGCCGGACGTACCGCAAGAGACCAAGGTGGATATTACCAACCTGCGGAGCAAGCTGCGTCCACCGAAGCCGATGGAAGCGGGGGCGAACTCTGAGGGCGCCCAGCTGGATGGCCTGGTCAACAACAGCAGCCCAGCTAAGGAAGAGAATGGCCACGGCCAAGATACGACAGAAGGTGTAAAGGTCATGGCGTCCTCCCAGAAGGAACCTCCACAGCGGCCTTTGGTGGCACCCAGGAGACCTCCCCCTCCCAAGAAGGCTGCCAGCCCTTCGAGTCCCACGGAAACCAAATTCCCAGTGAAAGATTTTACCGAACCGAAGCCCGTCGCCCCACAGAACAGACCTCCTCCCCCTAAACCGAAGGCTTCTGGACCACTGGCGCCCAAGGACAAGGACAAGGACAAGGACAAGGATGAATCCAAATTAAAAATAGCTCCGAAGCAATTTAACAAGATCGAAAAACCAGAGCCGCCAAAAGAGAAGCTCCCTCCACTCATAAAAGACGTATCCAAGGAGGAGCTGTTCATCGCCGTGGCCGATTTTGAGGGTGATGAGCAGACCCCGGGGTTTAAGGAGGGAACACTGTTTGAAGTTGTGGAGAAGAACGCTAGCGGCTGGTGGTTCTGTAAGAACATAAGTGGCGGTCTAATGAAAGAGGGCTGGATCCCCTCCAATTACCTGGCCAAGAAACCATAGTTTTCAATCAAGAGGTCATGTTTTTTGTTTTTTTTTCTCCCAATATATTTAAAGTGCTTTTTATTTATAGCTGGTACTTTAATAGTAGCATTTTAATACATTCCATTCATTTCAAGTCCAAACGAGTTAACAATGAAGGAACAACCATCTAGAACAGGCTTCACTGGACCTGTTTTCTTTGATAGTGTTATGCAAGACTAAAGAGGAGTAGATACTAGAAAAACAATGCACTGTTTCATGTGAGGGGGGAAATCCACCCCCTCCCATTTTCGCTCATGCTGTACGCCTTTTGAGCCATATATTACCCAAGCCTATAATATTGTTTTTATAATATGTATCAAAAAGAGCTGCGGTAATTACGCAATATATGTCTTTCCTGCCATGATAGTTTTTCTTATTACGGTAAGTAAGTGCTCAAAGCTTTATACATGCAGGATAGCTAAGGTGGTCCTTGGACATGCAGTACGAACAAAGGAAGACTGGATTGAGAGCTTGGGATGGGATGGAATTGGCCCATCAAATGGAAGTGTGCAGAACGGCCTAAGAAGCCAGACGCTCAAGCGAAAGCTGCCTGCTTAGGTTCCCATAAATCTACGGGTGCCAATTCTTCTATATTAGTGTAGTATCAATGTGCTAATATTAATGTAGTTCTGTTTTTTTGTGTTAATTCTTTGGCTTCAGCCATTTTCTTAATACATGCCAATTGTTGCGGCTCACGTCCGAGTACGGTGCACTTTTTCTTAAAAAAAAAAAAAAAAAAAAAATGATTCTGTCAGCAGTTCAGGTTCTTGCACTGTGGCTTTATATTTTTTAATTTTATAATGTAATTTTTTTTTTTAAGTATTTTAAGATGTTAAGTGTGCTCGTAAATAGCCCACTGTGTGCAACCGACATCTGTGCAAGACTAAGAAGCTACATAGCGATGTTTACAGGACGTTGTAGGCAGTATTTGAAATACGAGAGCAGAATTTCTCTGACTTATCATTGGCAGTGTGTCCCCCCAGCTCTCTTCAGTTATGACATCATAAGCATGACATTATGCCATCATGATATTATAATGGGAGTGGCTCTCTCCCCCTCATATATACACCTTTCATATTCATTAATTTCATTTTATCAAGCGAGACTGAGGTGAGTTAGTAAACAAAAAACCATTTGCGTACACTGAATCTCAAGAAGGTGCTTTTTCTTTATATAAATGCAGGCTTGACTGGTTTCAAACCCGCAATTAGCAACTTTTTTTTTTTAAAAAAAGCAATGTTAGTCTTTTTTTTCCCTCCTTTAGCTCATTGTGCCATATGGAATGAGGGCTTTTCTGGGAAGTTGTTCGCGGGCTGTTAAACTTGGATTGAATCAAGGCACCGACGGGCTCGATCAGACCGTAGGGTTACACATCTTAGTGAAAATGAGCGACAAGGCTGGGAGACCGCATGGACCCCTGAAGGCTTTGTGACTCCCAGTTGCTAAGGAACCATTACTTACCGCTACCCATCATCCCGTTTTCTCCTCTCACCGGCCAAGTCCATTGCATATCCGTCTTCATGGAGCTTCAAAATGTCTATCTATGCAATTTCATTATTGTTATTTTTTAAACACACTAGAAGTTGCGCAGTGTAAATCAAATGGCATGACCATGAAGTCGTAGGGATTATTGTGCTGGAAAGCTTAGCGTTTGACACATACAGCAAAGTTGAAAATTGAAAAGGAAAAAAAAAACACTTTCCCGCTCCATCCTGAACATTTCACTCTGAAAAACGGTGTCTTTCTCTGTTGTATACAGTCAGGACGCAGGTTACAGAAATGCCTTTGAAATATCGTATGCTGGTCATTTTGTCATGTTTCCCTATACGTCATAGTACTGTAATTGGCCATTGTTTTTTTTTTCTAAGTTGTAGAGTAAGAAATTTCACACTTCACTAACTTTGGGATTTTTTTTGTTGTTTTTATATTGTGTCAATAAACATTAAAAAGCTCAAAGCTCTTTCTGCCTGTGTTCAAATCAACACACTACAAATATTTGCAATAGCTAAACCACAAATACAATCATGAAACACATATATGATGGTTTTGAATATGAAGAAATTACCATAGTAGAAGAAGGTAGGAAAGGTTGCAGTGTATATGTGAACCGTAACCGCCACTCAAACACTGTAATTTCGTGTTATTCCTTGTTTTGGGGAACTACTGTGAAATAAGTACCATTTAGCTTCCATAAGTAATAAAATTACCGTTTTCATGGTTGGTTTCCTGGCGTGTACAGGAACGTCCGTCTTGTCATGTTATGCCCAGTGAGAATCTAGTCCTAAAATACATCAGGCTTTAGCCTTTCCAAGTAGTTTTATGCCAGAATTTTGATTCATTAGCAATGAAATTATAGTGGCTACGCTGCGTTATAACTTTAATGCTGCTCTATTCCTGCAGGATTAAAAATAATAACTCCGAGCAAAGTACCCCCCCCCCCCAAAAAAAAAAAAAAAATCCGTTGTTCACTATAAAAAGCACTGAAGGCGCGTGATTGCCCTTAAAAATGAGTCATACTAACTGGCAGAAGTGTAAAGCTTGCTAACCCTAATAAAGAGCATTTTCATATTTTGTCTCCCCCAAAATTCACGGGCCTTGACAAGGGAAGGACACCCCCTGTTAGGGTTTCAGCTATCTGACCATACATGACAACTTCACCTTCCGGCTGTTCAAGTTCAGTCTTCTGGCAATTTGCAGAAGGTATAAACTCAGCTCTCCACAAAGTTCTTTAAAGCGAATGCAACAAACTTTCTGAGAAGCTTAACATAATTACCAAATATCACTCTCTGGGCCAAAAGCATGTCATACTCAGAGTAATTAAATAAATTATACACAAGTGTATAATCTGCTATCCCTGTACGCCTCCAGAACCCTTAAGTGTGGTGGAAAAAGATCTCTATAATCTGCCATCTCTGTACATCTTTTTTCCAGCGGACATCATGCATTCTCATACCTTTATATTACAGTATTCAAATACCTCTTGGCCCCTGAAAGTCCTTATAATTATATTGCACGGCTTGGTCTCATTCTTGTATTATATTACTTTATTTCTAATTAGCTATTTTCCTTAACACAGAAGACCAACAGCATAAATTATCTGTGAATGTAAGCACCAATAGTGCCAAAACAAATTCCTAATGCAATAGTTGTACCTGGCCAATCAGAATTCTGATTCTGGAAAAAAATGATTCCAGTTGTAGAAAAGACATAGCCACAATGGCGGAGAGTATGCTAAAAAGATGAGTAAATATATTACCGGCCATACTATGCAACAACTGAACACTGTCAAGCCTACCTGAGCAGATATGGTGGACGGCAGTGTTCATCATAAAGGGACTCAATTTAATTTGCCTCTGTATGGCTTCAGGAGTCAAAGTCATTGCCTGACTCACTGGTAAACATCACAGCGGGCTACTCTGGCCTGTAGAAGCTTGTCTGGGAAAGACACCAAGACCTAATGAATCATTTCCATTAAAAAAACACACTCTTTAGACCAAGTAACTGAAAGAATTTTAATTTATTACCAAAAAAAACAGCAAATTGCACTTCTGTTATTTGGCAGTACAATAATACAATAAAATACCAATTAACTTAAAAATGCACAAATCAATTGTGAATATAATCCTAAATAAACTTTATTTGTATTTAAATACCCTAAGTCATAATTAACAGTATCAAACTTGGCTCCTGTGGGTAGTTTTACAATGCCAATCCACCAATACACCAATCCAGTGTTCAAAGTCCATTACAGTAAGATCCCCATTACATGGCAGTTTTATCAATATATTTTACCAAGCATTCTCAAGATGATTATAAAGATCTATTCCTTAATTATCATGAGAGGGGAACATTCCTTGCTGGAAAAAGTAGCTATGAGTATATTTTCCACTTCAAAACAGAAACTGGTGAAATAAAACAAAACTTACTTCAGTGTCAGTGTGCAAATGACTTGTTTGTAGCTGGAAAAAGCAATATTAGAGTTGTTTACCCAGCATACAAAGGAAATTATTCTAAATTTACAGATGTGTAACCAACGGCTCTGTTATTAATATTTGCAGTGCAAAACTTTTAAACAAATAAAACATTTTACGGTGCACGTTTTGGGAAAATGCACAGATACTGATTCGATGACTTTGAGCATGTAAACAAAACTCTCTTTGTGGGTTACTTATTTTAAGAAAAAGGTTCCCTTTATGGTTATTAAAAATGTTTTTTTATTATTTTGCATTACTGTATTTGGCTATGACCCTCCCATCACACTCATGAGCTTGATAAGAGTTTTACTTACAGAAAAATGTGCTGAGGGAAGAACAAAAAATAACTAATTCTCTAGTTCTCTCTCTAAATCAGATTGTGGAGGTGGTGGGTTCAAGCAACTAGAGGGACCAAGAAATCTGATTGGCTGGCCCCACCTCCTTTAGGTTATTTCTCTGAACCAATCATTTTTCATTCAGCCCTCAGAATATTTTTGTGTACAGACTTTCAAACTAAGGCACATAACAGGCGGATTTACAGTGATGCACTCAGTGGAGAAACACCAAGATTTTTAGAAATAAAAAGGCAAATGGGGTAAAGCTTGCAAGAGGGCTACCAGAAATCGGCCACAAAATGGAGCCTCGAGAGAGATTTTCCCCTTTTGGTCCCTGTACCACACACGCTACCTCTGGTCACATCCTGCAGGTTCCCCCGTGAGCTGGTGTGACAGGGTGGGCTGTTGCGCAAGTAGAAATCGCAATATAACAAATACATAAAGGATAATATAAACCTCCCGTCATGAAAATGATCACACCTATTTCAAGACTCAAGGTCAAAAAGGATGGACAGAGTAAGAGTTCTCTGAATTAAAAAAAAAAATAATTTAAAACGTAAAATAAGCTTCCTCCTAAACAGCGTTGAAAGAGTTAATGCACTATAAAGTAAAAAAAACCTAAAACTTCGATGACCCAATATTTTACGGATGAACGATACTGAGGATCACTCGTTAAAGCAAATTAAAATAAACTTAACATAGACATATATAAATATAAATTAAAAACTTTAAAAGGGTTTTCGCCAATGACAGCTTGGCTCTTTGTGCCTTGTATCAAGCAGCGGTCCTGTTACGTGTTAGAGCACTCGGTGTACGGCAGGAACTTGGCGACTTTGGTGGGCAAGCTGGGATTGTCACATTCAGAGTCCATGCTCGTCTTAAAAAAGAGCTCCTGTTCCCTCTTCTTCCTGTTCAGCTCTTCCTCCAGTTCCTGGAAGAAAACATGGACCATAAAATACTGCATGCTAAACCTTCATTAAGTCCACCCTCACCACATGGATACTCAACTGAAGAGCAAATTTCCAAAACTGATTCAATTTTGTGTTTTTGGGACGAGATCGTCACTGAGCTAAAGTCAGGCTTCCTCATCATATGTTCCAGTACTGGGAACCAAAACTCACTCGGTCCTAATCCAATAAGGAACGTTCCTTAAATTCTCAAAATCGCGTTGCTGTAGTCTATTCATGCCCGTGGGATGTAATTGGCTGTGCATCTGCCAATCAGAGGTGGAGTAGCAGGGTAGAAGACGAGCAGGCAGCCTGTGAAACTCACCATCTTCCTGTACTTGAGCTGCTCCTTCCATTCCCTCAGACACTGGTTATGTTCATCCTCGAAGGCCTTCAGCTTCATCGTCTCGTTCTCCACCAGCAGGTGGCACTTCTCATTCTGCAGGAAGCGGGAGCTTAATTAACGGTCAAATTTTTACAAGAAATGTTTGCATATCACAGCACATTTGGTAGGGGTTACGGGTGTCATTGTTGGGATTAGGGTTTTCCCCCCCATAGAAATGAATGGATGGTCCCCACAAAGACACAAATTCAAATATGAGGGGGTGTGCGTGTCTGTAAGCAGACCCCCCACCTGAAGCTGCTGTAGCTCCCTCACGTTGCTTTCACAGTCTTCCAACATCTCACGCATCTGGTTCTCATGCTTCTGCAGCTGGTGGACCCTCTCTGCTTTCTGCCGCTTGTCCTCCTGCTGGGAAAACTGGGAGACCAAGGAGGGGGGGGGGGGGGGTGGGTCACACCACTGGTGGAGGACCTGCCCCATGCAGAAGCTACCAGCTCGCAAAGAGGACATTTTCAGATCCAATCTAGTGCACATTGCTGCTATACCACAGGTAGGGGCGCTCCAAGGCATTTCACAAGAGAAGAGGGTTAGCAAGCGAGTCAGTTTATAGACCACAGGAAGTCAGAAGGTTCACTTTTATTCTGGGTAGCGACAAATTTCTACCAAGACAGCCAAAAGTTAGAAGCTTAAGGGTACTGCTATGAGAAACACAGCTTGAGCTGGTTGAAAAGACCACAAACGCAGACCAAAGCAGACCGCCTCGGTGCTCACCTGCTTGACCTTCTCGCGGTGCTCGGCGGCGTTGCCGCTGTGGCCAATGCGCAGGCTCTTCTTGTATATGGCCATGCGAGTCTTGCCCTCGCTCCTCTGGATCTTGGGCAGACGGGCCTTCTCCTGCTGCTGTCGGGCTTTCAGTCGCTCCGCCACGCGATGGTTGTAGCACTGCATCTGCTCCAGCTCCTGCGGGGGCCACACGGACGCGATGGTGTTACTCTGACCAACGTCGCGTCCTATCGGTGGAGCGAAATACTGAGAAGCTCTTGCCAGAAGGTTAGCCAGTTAGCCAATGACGTGCTTTGAGTCAGTGAGTGACAGGTGAGGGGGCATTCCAGGGACCAATCAGCTTTTAGCTGGGGCCAGTATCCCTGTGGCCCCCACCCCTGTATAGGTCCATTTATTGTAAGGAGCAACAAGCTGTGGGGTGTTTAAGGAGCCCGTCGGGCGACACCCTGGGACACACACAGTGTACCTTCTCATGCTTCTTGAGTAACTGGTGTCTTTGGAGGAAGTACTGGTCCTTAAGGTGCTGCTTAGCCAGCTGGTACGTCTCCTGCATGTTCTGTTCCTCCATTTCCCAGAGGATTCCTTCCCTATCTGGAGTGGGGGGGGGGGGGGTTCAGTGTCAGTATTATGGCTATAGCAGGGGGGTTCAGAGCATTCCAACTGGGTCCAGTTCCGTGGGGCGACCTCACCTCGAAGGAGATTTTGCTTCTTGTCCAGACAGTGCCGCTCCATCTCGCAGGTCTCACGCTTGTTTTCCACGATGATGCTCTTCAGCTGGGTGTCCAGGTAGTTTTTCTGGCCAGCAAGGAACTCCTCCTCCTGAAAAATGGAGTGACCGAACTTTGGATCAGACTGGGGAGGGCGACGGGGACAAACTACCACAATATTCCACTATGAGGACACAGAAGACACAACTGGAGGCTAATGTATGGAGTTGGAGGGAATGGTCCTAAATGAACCAAGCTGATAACTAATGAAGCATTTCCCAGTCAGAAAATCCCAATCCATATTTCTGCTCCCTCCCAGCCACCAATACACCTACACCAGGCATTCAGTAGTTCTGTGTTTTTCAGTACTTGATTGTTTGAATCAGGTATGCTGGGAGGTCGGGGGGGGGGGGGGTCCTAGTGTACTGGGCTGAGGAACGCTGAACTATGAATTGTCTTGCACTGTCTTGTCTTTGTTGCACTGCAGCTTGTCCTGCGGCACAAGAATTTCACTGTGTTCCTCGGTACACGCGTGACAGTAAACATTTAAAGTTGAAACCTGAAGCCTGACTGCATGGCACGACACCCATGGCACGACACCCATGGCACGACACCCTTCTCTCACCGATACTCTGGGAGTTTGGGTTCTTTCATTGCTACATACCACCCTACATACCTCCACCTCCTTCAAATATTGGAACTCGGCCATCCGCTGCTTCATGCTATCTTTTCGCTGGTTTCGAGGTAGCTTTTCCACCTCATGCTTGACCTACAGAAGAATAAATCATTAGGACAAGCCGGATCCCGACTCTCATTTCATTCACGTGTCCTTCAACGTAAGAAGGTCACTGCCCCCCCCCCGTTATCACAAACCCACCTCCTTCTTCTTCTGCTTGATTTTCTCGAGGAACTTGCCGAGCTCCTTATCCTGCTCACCCCGGATGTGCTTGGTCTCTTCCCGCAGACGCACCATGTGGTCCGTCTCCATCTTCTCGATGGTCTGCTTCTGGTGTCTCTCTAGGTTTTCCAGCTCTGTGTCGTAGAACTTTTTCCTGGCCTGAAAGTATGGAGCAGTTCATCAAGATATGTCTGAGGAATGTATACTGGGAGTTCAAGTCAAGGGACAAACATGGCCATCATTAAACATGGGACTGCAGACAAGGTAATTCTAGTGATTTATTCTATCGACTCACAATTCCAACCACACCCCAAGAAGGACACCAGGCCCAGACCGGTCCTGTCCTGCCCTGTCAAGCCCCCATCGATCTCCATACTACTCAATTCCCATCTCTAGTGGGTTACCGACAAACCAGTTCCTCAATACCATATAAATGCTGAGGTAGATAGGACTCAGTGACAAAGAATGAAACATTTGTTTCCCAAAACCTCTTGTTACTTCGTAATGCAGTCGCATCAAATTGGGTACTAAAGGTCACACGACGTGAAGGGACTCTCTGGGTCGATGGGTGGTGACTGGTGGAGTGGACAGAAGAGGGCAGTGTTGTAGTACTAACTTGAAACACCAAACTGTACCAGCCGCTCCCCCAAAGTCGACCTTGTAAGAAGGATTATCTGAGTGGGGAAGCGGTGTGTGAGTGGAGATATGAGGCAGGAAGGGGCAGAAGAGGAAGCTCACGTGCATCTCCTGGTCAAGGCGACGCTGCAGCTGATCTCGCTGCATGTGCAGCTTGGCATTCAGTTGGGTCTGGGCCCGGTGCTCCTCCTTCTGTAGGAAGCGCAGCTCTCTCAGTTCTTGACGCCTGAGGTCACACACGCACACATGGAGTTAAAATTAAACGAAAGTGGACACGACAAATTTTAGAAAGTACAAGTATAAATTTTATGGAAGAAAACACTGTTCAGCCATTCTTCTCATCCAAGGAGCATAAGGTTTGTGGGAAAGCCACACCTCTTTAATCATATACTAGGCATTATTCTGCGGCATACCAATCGCCAGTTGTTGACACCCAGCACAGGGTGTAGTAACAGCCCATAACCATTAGATGGCAGCAGACCAAAACTATTGGCATCCCAGTTCCAACATCTTCAAAACCTTTAAAACACTCAACACCTTTGTCTCTCAATGCATGATAAACACAGAAGTTCCTGTTATTCTCTGATCAGGGAAAATCTACCCTTATATGCTCGAGTTAATATTTATTCTTAAAAACAAGGGATCCCCCTGTGCCATTACACTACACCCCTTCGCTCGCCTGAGAAATCGCATCTCTTCATCTTTCTTTTCATCGTCGCCGATTATCTTAGATGTGGTCACGCTGACTTCCACGCCGTCGATCATAAACTTCCTGGTGCGTTTCAGAGTCTTGCTGGAGAAACCGTTCTGGAGGGAAACAGGGCAGTGGTGAGATCTGGTATTGGGGGGCCCACTGGGCCAGGGTGTGGACCAACAAAGCGAGTCTCCCACGAACAGCCCAAGTGTTGGACCAGACCCAATCAGGCCAGTTCCTTCCCTCATGATAGCTCTGTTCATATTTATACCCCTGTGAGTCACATCAAGAGACTCCAACATAAGACAGACGCCGAAGAACTTCCCTCCAGAAGAACCAGGCCCGCAGTGAAACCTTATTCATCGCGTGATGCGTCGCTGATGCTGGAATCATTCTCGGAGTCTGGAAAGGATTCTCAGCTTTATGCGGGACAACTTTAAGAGATACTATAAAATGAGACGAGTGAAAATGAAGTGCCAATAAAGCTAAATAAACATCCGTGCAGGCAAGTATTTCCCGTGGGCCAGTATTCCGCATACTAAGGATAGCATTTGGCTAGTTTCACAGAGATGCTGCTCAGAGACAACGCACTGGTGTCTTTACAAGTGAACAAGTGTGTAAACACTCATCTGCTGCTACTTCACAGGGCGATCAGCTCCATAAAGTCGCCTCACAAAATGACCTCCTTTTGCTATTTGTATACGTACAGGTACATTGGAATGTTTTTCTTTTGCATATCCCATCTTGCTCTCCATTAAGATACATAGAGTTGAGAGCGAAGCTTGAGGTCTGGCTACTCTGCTCAGCTTGGGATTCAAACCAACGACCTTCCGGCCACATGGCATAGTGGCCTAACCCGCAACACACGACCCCCCAGACGAGCCCCCTCATTAAACCCGCCCGTTTTTGAGTAATGCGTCGCATATTTTACTCCTGCGCATTGAACCCTTATTAACCATGCGAGTTTTGACATGATTGAGTGAACCGGCCAATGATCCGCTCTAGATTTTTAACGAACGAAAGAATTTAGCTACACACTGTGACTGGAATGCCAAAGATGGCGGCCCATAACTGACCAGAAACGGCCAATCACAATGGCAGTATAGAAAACTAACAACAATGAAAAATAAAGGTCAAGACAAAACATCTACTGGTCCAGATGAATGGAGAACATTGTATTAATTCAAAGAGGGCGTCAGCACTGTGAAAGCGACACAACCAACCTCAGTATGTAAAGACTCTTATGGAAGGAATGATCCACACATTACAGCTTGCGTACTATGAGCAATTTCACAACACTGCATTTCCTGTTCTGGACGGAACGTCAAGGGCAGCTTGTTTCTTGAGTCCTGCTGCATGACTACTGAAAACAGAAATAAAATCCTCACTTTTTTTCCCTCTCCTTGAAAGCTGAAGACAGGGCTTTCTTTGTCAGATGTTTCCACCCAACTCAAGCTTCAGAATGTGTCTTTTCCCGGTCTCCTTGCCCGGGCCCAAGCCCATGTGCCCATTCTCCCTCCTTAAGTTCCCTCAACAAGGTGGCTTTTGAGGGAGCTGGCTTGGAACGTGGGAAGGCCTGGTAAATACTGTGACCTCAAAGGGCGGAGCCAGGACGTTTACCACCCCCTCCCAGGGAGCACCCACACACCAGCCAAACCCCCTAGGACACGATTTCCTAAGACGACACCCTCCATGTCCCCTCACCTTGACAGATATGGAGCCGCTCTCCTTGTTAACGCAAATGTCCCCCGAGAGGTTGAGGTTCATGTCCATATTCTCACACAGGCTGCCCGTGTCTGAATCGCGCTTGGAGCCGCGGCTGCTGGCTCGCGTGCGCCTGTTATCCAAGTACTCCAGGATCCTCCCGCCCCCCGAGTTCCAGACCTGCTCAGGGCGAGGCTGGAGCTCGTAAGCCTGAGGCTGGTCAAGAGGGCGCTGTGTATCATGCAACTCTTCCCTGCCTCCTGCGGAGGGCGATGGCGAGGACGGTAGCACTAGCAATTTGCCCTCCTCAGATGTTGGGGTGCTCTTCCCATCCTCGATGCCCGAGTCGGAGTTGGCGGTCTTCTCCGAGGAGTCGCTCTCAGGTTTGTCAAGGTCTCCACTCCCGACCTCCTCGTCAGGGAGACCATTGTCGAGCTTGTTCGGCAGGTCACCCAGGTCCGGGGCCTTTGTCCCGTCCTCTGGCAGATTGACGGGCACGTCGGCGGTGCGGTCACCCTCCAGACTGGTTTGATTGGTTTCCGGAGGATCTTTGCAAGGAGCCTGGATAAAACAACAAGCAACTGTCGACATGAAGTTCACCACCATATCAGCATTCAACTAATTGGCATATCTTTAGCAGATTAACACAAAAGCTTGAAATAACAGAAACTAATCCAATAGACATGCAGAATAACTTCTTGTGCTGTGGCCAAACTTCTCTATTACATGTGGCAACCTTGATGGGGGGAAGGAACGTGGCACCGCTGGTCTGAATCAGCCTTTTATTCATGTCGCACTTCGGATAAACACACTTAACTCGTCTCAAGGGAAGTGATAGAACAAATAAAAACAATGGCCTTCCGCCACAAAACGTTTCCTCCTCAGGGCATCAGCTTCAGATAGTATGCCACTGGGGGGGGGGGGATTAGAGTCATAGGCGCATGACCGGCCTACCGGCGTTTTTTGTTCCTTCTGTCACCCAAGTCCAACTAACGTGTCAGCTGCCTGGCGTGCCTTTTTTTTTGGGAGGGGGGGGGTATCTGCTCAACTTTCCAAGTGTCAGCAGTCAGGTCAGAATGGCAGACCACTGGCTTGAAGCTAGTTAAGGACAACAAGCCCTCACCGAAAGCCTCGATCGAGCCTCGGGCACGAGAGGGTAGTTTGTGCCAGCATTTCCAACCGGAATGACACCGTCTAAAAATAAACTTCAAAGCGGTTCCTTCCTATACTGATCATCACTGCTCCTGACACAAACTTGAGGTTCTGGTACTTTATGGAGACTGTCGTCAACTACTTGTATATATTACATTATCTGTAACACCATGCTTTTGTCCAAAGAAACGTACACGTGAGAAATTGGGCTTATATGCTCAAGGGGCGTAGCAATGACAACTGCCAGTCACGGCATTTAAACTGCTGACCTTAGGCACCTAATGATTCTGGGTCACTGCGATAGTGAAATAATTACACATAGTACAATAAGCATGTTCCAGTGTCATCTGGGAGGAGCACGTGACACCATGGGAGTGAACAGCAATGTTGCAGGCCACTCCCACACAGGCCACTCCCACAAGTGGTGGCCAAATCACAGGACCGCAAACCAGTGTTGTTTCAGGTGAGATACAAAACGCCGTCGACCGGTTGATTCATTTTCAAAAGAAGAGGGCGGAGTTCAACGATGGTCAGAGTAAAAATACATTTATGGAGCGCCGAAGAAGACTAGCACATAAATCAGAGCTGGATGTATTGCCAGTAGGGTGGATCGCGGAGGCACTGATGCACTCTACTGACCCACATGGAAATAGAGGACGTTTAATTAAAAGGGAGTGATAGAGATATAAGACGACAAAGACGGAGTGAGGTGGAGAGGCGAGCCTCTAACTCACAGGGGTGACCTCTGCCGGGTCGTCATCCTCAGCCTCTTCCCTGTCGTCTTCGATTTCCTCCATGACTTCTGCTTTCGCTTCGGCGACCAGCTCACGCAACGGCCGGTTGGTCTTCACCGGGGACACGAAGGGATGCTGGGACAAAGAGGGTTAACATCAGCACCAAACTGGGATCGCTGGGGTACCAGCCGGAAAGTGGCGGGCACTTTCACTGGAGGAAAACCGCCGGCAGGAGCAAATAAATATTTATGGCGACATGCTGCTAGCTACCTTAGAAATGGAAACTGGCGTGGGCCGGTTATAGAAAGCCGGCGAGCACTACTGAGTTGTGTACAGGTAATGCAGGGCCCATGCATTATTCAGGAAACTGACACGGCTGGTAGCTTGACTGCTCACAGCTGGCACGCGTGACCCTCTTGTAAACGGATCGAGCATGAAGAGAACAGACTTCCAGCGCATAGGCGCGGAAAACGCCGGCGAGCCCTTTCACTTCTCCAGTGACTGCAATTAATTAACTGAATAATAAAGATGCACTTAATCAACAAACCGAACCATTCGAATGACGCGTGACTTGCAGTTGGCGTCGAGCTACAATATTGTCTTATAGTAGAAGGGAGCCCGATTTAAAATATTAGAAGACTTCATGCACTAGCTAACGTGCACTTAAGCGTGGCAAAGTACCGCTAAACTGCGCGGTGTGTCCGGCTAGGTGGCTCAGTGTGAAACTTTAGGTTTTGAGCACTAATTTCTGTAGCCTGTCGAAGGTTCCTGTTCACACGCTTACGTTCGCTACAGGAAATCCCACTAGACTCGCATGTTAAAGCAAAAAGTGCTGTCAAGGCAGGATATTTAACACGCCCCCTCCCAAAAACCTCCTCACTACCTGATCATCTAGGTCAGGGGCGCCCAACTCCAGTCCTGGGGGGCCGGAGCCCTGCACATTTTTGGGTTTCCCCTCATTTAACACATTAACCTGATTCAACTCCTTGTGCTAATTATCACACAGCTCTTGAGCTGAATCATTTATGGTGGAACAGGGAAAGAACTAAGTTACCCAGGGCTCCGGCCCCCCAGGACTGGAGTTGGGCACCACTGATCTAGGTGTTCAGCTGACGCCCCCCTGCTTTGAGTCTGACTCCTAGTATGGCCACTTACGTAGCACCAGACACAGAAAGATCATCCCCTTTATGATATGCAACGACTGACAAAACCAGACAAACCTGCCAATTGTGCAAAAAGGAAGAGCATTTAAAAATGCTAATAAAAATTCTAAAGTTTAGTCTTAAATAACACCCCCATACCTGAAGCATTTGGGCTGCAGTGGGCCGACTCTCTGGGTTCTTGTCTAAAGACTTTCTCAGGAAATCCTTGAATTCCTGTGACCTTTAAAACACAATCGCTGGCACATTAATCCGGGTGGAAAAGCGGCATTTTCTCTAGATAAGTCGGCCATTATATCCTGCATGGATTTTAGCATCTAAGGCTAGTTGAAAACAAGTACTTCAGTGGACTTGCAGGAATAACACTATTTTTCCACATCAAAGTCGGTTCAGCTTCTCCATCCGTGTTCATCTACACATGAACATTTCTGTGGCTGTCTAGTTTCTCAACCCGTGTTCAGCATCATTTCACCCCAGATCCCAATCCCAAAGCTTCTACAGTTTTCATTCTCCATCCATGTGTCCGCCTGGCTGTTTGGGTCCCCGTGTGCCCACGCATACCATTTGGCCGGCTGCTCCAGCGAGGGCGGGTCAGACTTGGCGATCTTCAGCAGGACTCTCATGGGGTTCAGCTCATGGTGAGGGGGCTCAATCTGCGCCAGCTCAATCAGCGTGATGCCCAGTGACCAGATGTCCGCCTTGTAGTCGTACGGGGAATCCTTCATCGTCTCACACATCACCACCTCAGGTGCCATCCTGCACACGTGCACATAGACAGGGCGGCACTTAGGACCCTGAGGAGCAATGCCTGGGATTGGGTGGGGGGGGGCGTGGTCATCAAAGCCTCACTCAGATTAGTTGCTTTTGAAAACTATCAAAATACCACTGCATAATGTCAGGACAGTCTGACAGCATAAAAAAAAATCAGATACCGCCCGACTGAACAGCAACATGCTTTTTTTTTTTTTTCTTTGCAAAAACAGGGTCAGATTGTCCCTGGAGTAACTGGGGGTTAATGGCCTCGCTCAAGGGCCCAAGTCGTTTGACAAATCCAGGAATTTGAGCTACTGACCCTCCAATCACAAGCCAGCCTCCTATCCTGCTGAGCCACATGCCAACCCATTTAAACCAATGATTCTTTCAGACCTACATCCAAATCTACACCCTATATGAGTACTGAGTACTATCCAGTTCTGAGTAGGGATTAGACAGAGCAAGAGTAGGTGTCTCTTGCTCAACATCATCAAACAGAGCATCTGTTCAGAGCCTCTCAAATCAGGTAAAATATTATCAAGAAAAGTGTTCCCACAAAATAATACATTTAAAGCAATAAATACTATTACAATAAAACTTGAAAATTATCTGTCAAGATGTTCCATAATCTGCATCTATTGTGAATTCAAGTACTATTGATTGAAATGCAAAAAAAGACTTACTAAGCAATTAAACCCATGACAGAGGGTTTGGCACATTTAAGATGGGGGATCTCCAATTCCATCAGACAAACACATGCATTTTACAACATAAATGCACTTTATTTCGCTATTATCTAGAGTAGCAAAATATAGCAGAATATATTTTGCAGGAAAATAGTTCAACGTCAAGTTGGGAGGCTGCTAGCCAATGATTAACCTGCACTGTGATCGCAAAGAGAAAAAAAAACCTGAAACACGTCGTGCAACATCAAGCGCCAAAGTCCAACAACATGCCACAGATAACAGGGCTAAGAGATGACAGACTGACTCGGTGATATCATACACATGAGCCCATCTGATCCGAGACAAAGGAATGGTACCCAGTCACCGACAAGTAACGCTATGTCGGAAACCTGAACCCATTTCTCAAAGGCCTCCGAGAAATTAGGTTACAGACAAGTAGTTGGTAAACAAAGGAAACTGTCTATGCATTGATGTTTAATATTCAAATGATTTCACTCACCAGTATGGCGTTCCTATGAATGAATCTCTTCTTTGCAAAGTTTTGGTGTTTTTCGCCGACACCCCAAAATCCGCTGTGAGGAGACAAACGGTAGCCATTTAAGGAAAAGGACATTTCTCTGTAGTGCATGAAGGACCGTTGATATCATTACCGACAAAATGATTTTATTTGCATTGGAATAACATCTTGTTCTCAGAGGTGGTGATTTCAGGCCCACATTCAACCGACCAGGGGTGCGTTTCTCAAACAACGACAGAAGTCAGCATTAACGATGTGTGATACTATGGTAGTTCAAACTAGCCATTTTTTATTATTTCACTATTTTTTTTATTTTATGTGGTGAAATGACACACAACATCCTTTACCAAGCAATACACACTAACTGCATGTGGTATTACAGGGGTAGGCAATCTTATCCAGTAAGGGCCGGTGTGTTTGCAGGGTTTTTTGGGATAACCATTCGATCAGTTGTGTGCAAACTCTTCATTCGATCAGTCCTCTACGTTCTACTCTAACTACGGAGTTGCAGCGAAAAGCTGCACGCCTAATGGGCCTTTCTGGATAAAATTAGCCACCCCAGAGCTAATACAATACTGGGCAGTCTGAGAAGTCTCCCTATCGCTCACTACAAACAGTTGCCGATTTGGTCAATCTAATGTACAATCATACCGTACTTATGACCAGAGACCCACACAATTACGTTTCAAACTACATTTTCAGGCCACTTCATATTATATGTGATCGTACAGCTAAATTATTCCTTATTAGGTATTAAAAAATCATTACATTTCTTACTTACACAGTGACTATACCCTTATTAGACTGCATTTTCCACCACCGCTGACGTATTTACCCAGAACTAAGCTAAGTACAGCTGGAGAACTACAGTTCAAACTACACAATTGACAGTGTTTGCGAACGTTCATTTGAACTATGGTTCCGGGAACCACCTACATCGTACTTACAGAGTTCGAACCACGTAACTTGCTAACATAGTTAGCAACTATGGTTTTGGGAAACACTCCCCAGGTGTGTACTCTGACTGTGACCTATTGGTTGAAACTAAATCTTGGTCTGGATTTGTACTTTCTGGATCTGAAATCTCCACCTCTGCTTGTTTTGTTTTAAAACTGTGATGGTATTTGGACAATTGTTGGTTAAAGAAAATGAGCTAAGTGTCTTTGGAACAAGCTTTACAGCCAGTAACTTTGAGATCAATTCCATAACTTCCTCCAATGGCGTAGAAGAGTTTGATATTATGGGGGGGAGAGACTTAATCATTTAAATACAAGGATCTATTAATTAGGGAGGATGAAGAAACCCTAATTAATTATTAGGGGGAACTCATCTCTCCCCCCGCCCCCATCTCCATGGTTCCTACACCCCTGCCTTTATCGCCATCCTCCTTGCACATCCACCTCGTTTGCCCTTATATGGTGAGATGACAATAAAGAATGTTGAATCCTGACAGCCAATTGGGCAACGAAAAGAACAAGCCCGTAGGTATACGATAACGTCCACAGGTAGGTTTGGATGGTCTCAACCAGCTACATAGCCAGCTCATGTTATTTTGGGTTGGAGTTGTACAAATACAAGGCTATACAAGGCAACTGCTAACCCGGAGGGCGGGGCATGACCGGGGAGCCTGGCTAACACCGCTAACCGAAAGCAGACACTTTGAGCACTGAGTGCGATTAAACGGAATAGCTTTTTTCCCCCATGCCTCAAATCCCAGCCCCTACCTCCCACTTGGCCTGACATTTTGGAGAGCTATTATGGGAGACACAATGCGGCCGTGTTCGGGAGGTAGAGGCTAAGGCAAAGCCGTCGCAGGGTGCTCCGTCCAGTGTCCTCAGAGCAGCCAAAGAATGTGCCGAGGACTGGAGGGGGGGGCATCAAATCATCTTGCTTGAACTTTTTTTTCCACAAGATATTTTGAGATGTTTACTTTGTTTTTCCTTTGTGGGGCAGCATGGAAATAATTGATTTTTGCTGGGGGTGAACTGAAGCGTCTGACCAAAATGAACTGGCCTTTACAGGGGAGGTCATAGGTTCTCATCTGTGTGATAAATACCGCAATAACTAGAGAGACCGGGCAGGGGTCACGGGCCATGGGGCTGGCCATAGCCAAAGCTCGACGACCCCACCCACCGAGCTTGATGTCCCCCTCCAGGGTGAGCAGGATGTTTCCGGCCTTCAGGTCTCGGTGGATGATCTTCATGCCGTGCAGATAGTCCAGGGCCTCCAGCATCTGCCAGCAGATCACCTGGATCTGAGGCTCCGTCAGGCCCCGGTCCAGCTCTGTGGTTGAAGGCCAAACCGCAGATGAAAAGTTAGACAAAGCACAAAGAAAATGCCGCAAGTAACTTCTAGTATCTCAATTTCTATACAAAATGGCTTCCTCACTAAACATTTTTCATACAGTCACAAGTTCATTTATTTCATAAGTAAAAGTACACCTCAGTCACAGGCTTAAACATATAGATATATTTACTCCAGAAGACGCATCAGACCAAATCCAATTATACTTCATGCCATTAGAATTCATGCCGGCCTAATCAGCCAATCAGCACTCATGCTTTTGTACCACATGCTAAAGGTCAGAAGATATACCTGCCCAGTGAGAGGCGACCTGATCAGACAGTGACGATGAAGATGAAGCAGCTTACCTAACATGATGGCATCCGCAGCTCCCCCAGGACAGAACTCTATCATGATCTGCAGGGGGCCGAAACAAAAGTCCATAAGCACTATTAAAGAAAGCAGGGATTCCCCACTGGTGCATCATACCACCTTGGGGCAATGAAGCCAACCAGCATCCTAACTCCAACACAAAAGGATAAGATGTCAGCTGCTTCCATGCTGCCTTTTAAATTTTATCACGCTGCTAAAGTTTATCCCAATATACCTTCACTACAGGCCATGCTACTTATATTACTATTTCTACTTCCAGCTGTTGGCTTGCTTCCAGCTGCCAATGAATGGCTTGTGTCTCAAACCCGTAGCCTTTGTACAGACTTTGCAGTTCTTTACCATTTATCATGGCGATCTCCACATGCATCACACTCACTGATCATAACTGACACAACTAATTCAGACATCAGTTTTAGTGTCTCACCCCTGCTGCAAACATACTGTGAGGCAGTGTTCCTCAACCCGGTCCTCGGGGACCACCCAGGTGGTCCATGTTTTTGCTCCCGCCCAGCTCCCTGCCAGACGGTTCACATTTTTCGCTCCCGGTAGCAAAAATGTCCCCCTATCTGGGGATCCCGGAGTCATTGGGATCCACCAGGAGGAGCAGAAAGCAGCCCTGAAGCAACGAAGCAGCTTCAGATGGGTCCTTGTTTTTAGACACACGCTGGCTTGTTCCCTCTCTGATGAGGTCCATGGAGAGCGGGAGGGGGAGTTAGGGGTGGGCAATAGGGGTGGGCAAAATGCCAACACTTTGCTTCACGACGCTAAAGGAAACGGGGGGGGGTTTGTGTGGGCACCTCTTAGGAGATCAGAGGTTTCTGCAAAAAAAAAAAAAAGGCACTTGAAATGTCACTAGTGAACTTAAGTTACGCTGCAGCTCTTTAGAGGGTCAAAATCACTGGGTGGGGGGGCTTCAGGGTTGCCTGGGTGCACGACAGCCTGAAAGGAGCGGCGTCTGCCATGTTGCATGGCTAAACAAATACGAAACGGTGGAAGCACGCGTCCTGATCTCATTGAACGCAGCACGCCATGCGTCTCGCGGCAGAAATACACCACACCCATGAAGATTACATCTGAAACAATGCAGGATGTTTAAAAAAAAAAATAAGGTCATAGCAGAAGTTGTAAAATCCCCTACTTGCCCGAGCCCATAATTTCGCCATCCGACACCTCGCGATTTCAATGTCCTCTTCCTTCTCCGTGTTAATTACGCTGCCTTAGAGGTATATATTTGCATAGCTTGATATATTTCTCTTTCAACCATGTTTACTCGGGGGGGTGGGGGAATAGTCTTGCTTTTTGAGCGGCGCAGCAGGAATCTTCCTGGGGAATCTGATCAAGAAGCATAAAGAAAGTAACGTGCTGACTGAGGTGCAGGAGGCTAGAGGGCTGAAGCTATTGAAAATATAAAGCACTGGAGCAGCCCAGTGGCCCACTGGAGCAGCCCAGTGAATCCTTACAGCATCAGAATCTAATTTTTTTGGGCAAATAGCATCCCAGCTGTCACTGGCCCTCATACATACACATTAATGCAAGATGAGACAATGGTCACACACACTCTGGTTGGTACAAGCTACCAGTCAAAAGTCTGGACACCTGCTGTTAATGCATTTGTGTCTGTTTAAACTCCGTTATTCACCCAGCTTCCAGATGTAGCCACCTGGGATGCTTCTCCAACAGGCCTGGAGGAGTTTCCACAAGTTCTGGGCA
>JAODUD010000048.1:3677078-3688340 GCA_026784285.1 Stomatorhinus walkeri | reverse complement strand
GGGGGGGAACCTGATCCATGGCGGGCCAGTGTGGGTGCAGGTTTTTGGGACGGCCTCTCAATCAGCCAATCACAGTGGGTCCCCAGGACTAGAGTTCAGAGCTACTGCTTTATCATCATCCTTATCATTATTATTTTTATTATGGAACCGTGTGCCATAAGCGCCACTCACGGTCCCGCCAGCGTTACCGCCTTACCCATAGCTTGTTATCATGGTAGAAGGCGTCCAGCAGCTTGACGATGTAACGGTGATCGCAGGACGCCAGGATGTCGATTTCTACCATGTAGTCCTCCAGTTCATCCTCGTTATTGGTATCGATCACCTTGGCGGCGGCCAGCACCCCCGTCTCCTTGTTCTTGGCCTGATGAGAGAGGTCACATGGTCATTAAAGGCGGCCAATCGGCTTTGTGGGAAGAGAAGGGGCGGCACCGGCACGACCGGTGACTCAATCGACGCTAATCGGGCCCGTCTATTCTGCGATGCCGCCATTTTCTGATTCAAGAGCGAGATGAGGAACATTTAGCACGTTGGCTGCGAATGAACAATTCTTCAGCTTAGCAATCTGAACAAGCTGAGCTCACGCAGTGGGGGAGGGGCAGCATTAAGTTATATCCACATGTCTGCATGCTCTTGGAAAACTCAGATAACCTTTTGTTTAAAAAGACTGCTATATTATTTAATATATCATTAATTAAGTTTTAACGGTGTGCATTCGGTCATTTGTAGGTCGCTCTTAAAGATGCCCCAAAAGTTACCCAAGTCCCTATGGTTTCTGTGACCAGTGCACTAGCGAGCATTTCAACATTTTTTGCAGAACAACCACAGACGTGACACGGCCTCAGTACACGACCTGCGCCTCCTTGGTGGCGACAACAAACCGAAGCTGTTCACGCTTCCGTTTCCGTTTCTCGCCGGTCTAAAATGGACGACGTGAACTGCGACTGGCACACGAGAGAATGACTGGCATCAGCGGGAAAACTCACAGCAACCGCCAGGTTCTGAAAGCCATCTGAGTTTATCGCGCTCCTCTATCTGGGGGGGGGGCATCGCCCCAGTGGAAAGAAGAGCTGGGAGTCTTGCGACACAAAAGTAATCTAATTAACATCTCGCTTAGCCACATGTTAACAGCACAACAGAAGAGGAAACGCACACCCTACCACAGCCTAGGAAGAACCCCAGCGAGGCGAGAAGACAACAGGCAGAAATATTAACATCCTCCTCAAGATCGGCAGGAAAAAAAAAAAAAGCGGCTGAGCACTTAGTTACCGATTCCTCTTTTCAGTCGCTTCGTCAGGACTAAGACAGTGAATCGCTGGTTTGAACATGACAAGAGAGGAAATCCTCTACGGTCTCTTGGCCTAAAGGCTTTTCCCGTAACATACACTCCTAGACGGGGTGCATGGTTCACACTTACATTTGTTTTTATTTAGTGGGCGATTCTGCCCAAAGCGACTCTCAAGTGAGAAAAAGCAAATCATATGCGTGAATGCGATACGAAATCAACTAGGTACCCCAAATCGCTCAGGAGGCCAGAGTCTAAAGACCGGATGACGGTTTGGGTGAGACATGACTTAAAATGCATGGGGTGGTGGGGGTCATGGTGTCTGAGGGTTTGAAAGAAGGATGGGAAAGGGACAGAAGGAGGAATGTTGCAGGAGCAGTTCTTTCTCAGACTAAACAGTCCAGTGGGAGAGCATCTGGGTAAACATAGTGGTCAGGCATGTGCAAGTCCGTCCTCCCCCAACCCAAAGAGACACCCAAGGAAGCCCCTCCCATCACCGGCCGCCGGCGACGACGTTGGTCAGCTGGCTGGAGTGAGATTTTGAGTTCGAGAAAAGTCTGCACACACATGCGCACGCATTTACAGTACAAGTATGTAAGTAGTCCGTATGGTTTGGAAATTGCTCCAATGCTTTTGATGTGGCTAATTTTAGGTTTCTAACGGAATAATATAGATTTGCCTTAAGATTTCTTGTGTGAGAAGCATGAAACATGTGTCACGCGTGAGAGCTGGCACCCCCCGCAGAAGGCATGCGACATGCATGTCACTCATGTACTTAATACTTCCTCCCATCCCCGGTAAGTTTCAGTCAGGCATACACCTCCACCTCCCCATCTACATTCTCAGGCTCTCCCGCTCCATATCCTTGTCCCCATCCTGACACCATGACTAGCTTCCATCACCCCCCCCCCCCTTCTGGCCCGCCCCCCAATTTTAGAAAACTACCATCCAGTAGATCCAAGTGCTGACCATCAAAGATTCAGAAATAACATCACCCGCCCCAAGGGACTGTGCTAAAAAACCAGACAGCTCTCCTGTAACAGGACCAGGATGGAACGTCCCGGAAATGAGACTGAGGAAGATCACTGTTCCCTCAGGGGGATAAAGACCGCCCGCCCAGATAACGTTAAAGACCACTGCACGCCACTGGCTATACGCGGATGTCATCCAATTATGCTATCTGCCTCACAGAAGCATTATCAAATAACAGCTAAATGACCATTAGCGTACACTCTTAACTGTTTTTAAGATGCAAAAAAAAGCATATTTCACCAAACACGTAAAAGGCTCTTAGTTATTTTTTTTACCCCACTGAAATTTAAAGGTTAGAATACATTAGTTCAGTCAACTGCTTAAATATTAGAGAAGTAACCTATTTACATAAATATACAGACAGAAAATATTGTTCTGGATCCACTACACATTACTGGATAAATAAACTAGCCCCAGATAAAGCAAACTTTAACATTTGCTGTCATGAATAATCACCATGATATCACTCTGAAGCCAGGAAAGTTTATGTGAGGCTGATGTACCGTGAATGAGTTTATAGTGCAACTCGTGCTAAACATTTTTTGAAATTATTCCATGAAAACTGTCTGTAGGCTTGTTCCTGCCTAAGAATAACGACAGTAAGACTCTTTGAACATGCAAAAAAAAAAGCAAAAAATTTCTCAGAAGATGCTAATAAAAATGGCGATCATGTTATTCCATTGCTGAATTAGTGGAGTATCTAAAGGACGAGAATGAAACCACTGCAGTCCCAGAATTCCAGTTGAATAATGGGGAAAAACAGTAAGAGCAGAGCTGCTTCTCTCACTAATGGCACTAAAGCAGCTGTGACAGAGCACGACCTGCAGTCCCCCCATTTCCATTCACGGTTGGCCACCTCGAGCCGCACCTTCACCAGCCTTTCCCAGAATACCCCAGGCTCGGCTCAGATCGAACAGCGGCAGCAGCTGTATCGCATCTGGAGGTCAGGAAAATGGCATTAAGAGTTCTGTGACTTGCAAGAAGTTTCAACACGACACTATAGTCTTGCCCCCTCCCCCCCCCGACCCACTCACACATAACCCACCGCCCAAGTTCATTCCATCTTGTGTAACCGAAGGCAACTTCAGAGAAAAGACGAACAGTTAGACTCTCACCACGAAAGAAAAGAATATAGATATTTCAATAAGTAAAACATCGAAAGCATTCAGTAAGACTTCAGAAGTAGACTTGGTTCAAGGAAAATGGTGCCCATTGCATTTAAGGTCTTTTTGGCACCAGCACAGCATGACACAGGGTTGCCAGGATACCATTCTGGGGTGGATATTTGGGTCTGCTGGGTGAGTCTGAAATTGTGGGGAATCCCCTGCTTGGCAGCTGCTGGCTGGGGGGGGGGGAGAGGGGAAGACACTTGGCAATGGCCGAAGTTGAACCAAGTCTTCTTCAAATGTCTTGCTGGATGCTCTTTACAGCTGACAGTCGCATCGACGGTTGCAAAATACAAACCACGTGCATTAGAGGGACCCAGCGAGCCTCTAGACTCAGAGCTGCGGAAAATAAACGCTACACCTGACACGTGCCAGCAGGTTGGGACCTGCCACAGGCCGGCGGTGATCTGGACGGGACGTGAAGCCTGTCGCGTCCTGTCCGCCCCCACCCTAGACGCCCCTTATCAAAATGCCCCCGGGTGCAACTGGGGCCCGTGATTACAGGCACGACCCTGGGGGGCTGAATCTGCAAGGCAGTGTGGGAGTGAGTCTGAGTTGTGGCACGATACACGATTAAGGCACATGTTAGGGTTAACTTAAGCTAGAAGTCATGATTGTCCAATAAGAGTCAAGGTAAGGCAATTCCTATTAGATAATCATGACTTCTAGCTTAAGTAATGGAGAAATCCAGCTTAGTGGATCCCCTCCCAAGACTAGTAGGCAGTAACTCACTGAATAGCATCTGCTCGACAATCATAACAGCAGCTCAGTATTAGACAGCGAACTAGCAGCATAAAATATTTTAATTAACAGCATTTCTCTGTAATAAAAGTGCGCGTGTGGTTAGATGTTCAGACCCTTGCTTGGCTTCTCATACAAGCTGCTTTGTCGGGCTACTTTAACTGCTTAATAACAACTGCAGCAGGACTTTGATTCTCACAGATACCAGAGGGACTTTAAATACTGCTGCATGATGCAAACACGTCACCCCATCTCTCAGAGGACGAATTATAAGTCTTGCTGTCTCAACACCACAAATTCTCTATTAGACTACTGTATGGAGCAGGTTTGTAACCACCAACCTCAGCTCAGGGAATCCTTTATTTCATATTGGAAGTCAACCCAAGAACAGGAATAAATTTGGCTATGAAACACCACCAAAAGGCATTCTGGGTATGCTGACCAATTTTACACCATGATAAATACTATGTGAGCTGAACACAGGGGTGAGGTTTCCCTTAACTCATTTTTAAGCAGAATCAGCAAAGCATTAAAAAAAAAAAGGATATTACTGGTGTAGGAGAGGATTGTGCTGTTGGAAGCCTCTCCAAAGATTACAGGTGTGAGGAATCCTGACATAGAGCAACTGCACCTTAGCTCAACAGTCAACAAAGATATTCTACAGAAATTCATATTCCTTGATAGTTGAGACACTCTCAACCAAAGCCATTTAATACTTAAAAAAAAAAATCGATGAACACAACCCAAACTGTATTGCAACACCTCGCTTTAAAGTCTAGTCTCAAAGGTACAACTGCAATCCCTCCCTGATCTCTGAACCTAAAATGGTCTTTTTAAAATGCCCCCATTCTGTAAAAAACATTGGCAAGGTTTTATTTCCACTTTATGTTATTCTCTTAGCAGAAGTAACCTGCTCCAGAAGGGTGTTCCACGTGTGAACACGCAACCATAAACACACCACATCGGCAACATGGTTCTTCAGATGACAAAAAAAAAACCAGCCAGCCCTTTGTAAGATGCATAATGTGAAATACTGAGAAGTAAAAGCACGATGCTGTCACTGCTGCCTGTTAAACGTAGACATCATCCTCTAATAAGTCAATTCATGATGTTCTCAGGCCTTCGTACTACGTTGAAGTGAATCACATCCTTCTCGATTCAAAGGAACTGGAATTGGCCACAGCAGACCTTAACCACACTGGCACCAAGCGTGACCAGAATACAGACCCAGGCAAAATATCTCTGCCCCACCCGCAGAAATGCGAAAGCATTGCTGCTTTAACCGCATGTCCACAAACCTAAAACACGGCATTAAAAAACTGCGACAAACCATGATCTGATCAAAAAAAAAAAAGGTCTAATGCCATGTGGAGTATTGGGAGGGGGGGGGTCATTTTTGGCTCTGTCCATGTCAATGTGCTCCTCCACTGGCAGATGTTTACGGGAAAGAATCGGATCTCATCTCTGACCTCATAACACATGTCGAAATTAAAGATTCCTCTCCCTTTCCTAACCCCCCTCCCCCCCAGTTTATGAATTCTTAGGGTGGGGTCATCCTGATGGGTCTCGCCCACGACAAAACCCCGAGATCACTGATGACGGCCTGCTCTGAAGGATCACGCCTTGCATTCCTGCTAGGATGCCATTTCAACAAATCCGTGTAAAGTCAATCCCCGCACTGAAGGAATCCTATATACAACAGGTGTATAGTTGAATTAGATTACCCGATCACCTTTAGAGTACCACAATCTCTATAAACACGACACCAAATATCAAAAGAAAGCCTAAATGTTCATTTTTCATTAAGTGCATTATTCTATTGCCATGCCGATAAGTACCAAATAAACAGAAACGCATTTACTGTGATGAACGCGTTTCAATGACAAACCAGTTTTACTTAACGTAATACATCAATCAATTATTCAAAACATGTTTTTCAAGCCTGGATGACTTAGTTAACGATGAGAGTGCGCAAGCAAGGAGGAATTAATTTCCAATATTTCAGCAAATGAAACAATGAGTAATACAATTTGCGTGTAGATACCATTACGGTATTCAACAAGAGTAGCCCTCCGTATTTAACTCTTCCATATTATGTTTACAATATGTGTGACACGTTCATTAAAATAATCACTGATTAAATATCGCCGTTAGTTTACTGAATAAACTAATAGTTCAGTACTACAGAGGTTTAGAATTTCTACACTCGGTCTAGAAAAAAATCGTGTCACACGTGCCACCTAGATGACTTTTAGTTGTTATAATCGACAAGGCAATTAAGATAAAGGCGCTTAATTGCCATGGATCGATCCCCATTTAAAACGCCTAGAACAGGTGCAAGAAGATACTGACGATCAAACGCGAGGCAAATAGCCATGAATTCAGCATTTCGCGTTACATTATTATTATCCTCCTTCAGTAAGTCTCGACTGACCATGCCCTTCACCCCCAAAATAACGTAACGTTACACTAACAGCGATCTTATTCACTAATGCTTTTTAAAAATATATACTTGTGTACGATAGTTTACTTATCATTTCCGACCCCGATTAATCCCCAAATACCCGCTGTTTTAATAGATCTCCATGGGACTTGTGTTTTGACAGCAGCGGTAAGTCGCTTTCAGGTGCGCATTTAGTACAATAAACTAAAGCAGGCAGCATAACCAACGCCAAGATCTGAAGTTTATAATGGGCAATTCTGATGTGTTCAGCCTTAAAATTACGTCTATCTGACAAATGAGTGAAATGACGACATACAGCTTTGCGCGTTATATCCAGAAAGTAGTGAAGTCAGCCTGTCAAGTCCCTCATTTAGACACACATCACTTTCTTACCTTGTAAACTTTCCCAAAAGCTCCATCGCCGAGTTCTCCCACAATTTCCCAAATATCATTAGGATTTATGTCCCGGCGAACGTGCTCATATTGCTTTGCTTTCTTTTTATCGTTATTAGACAGGCGAAGTATTTTGCTGAATTTAGCAAAAGCCATGCCGACGCCTTGAAACTAAAAAAAAAAAAAAAAAACTTTCCACCGTGAACTTTCCAATGACTACACAAACTCCAGTCTTTAACTGCCTTTCATTCACTACGAACAACTTGTATCAAGCTCACTTTCAATATTTAGAAATATTCTAATGGCGATAATGGTAAATTATATAAAAGTACAGGAAAATAACTTTAAATCTCTCACTTAACACAGCTCGCGTTATTCTGCATTGTTTCACCGTACAGAGCTCTTCTTTTTCGCAAAATACAAGCTGACCACCGGATTGACTCGCTTTCTTAAAGCTCCTTACTGTTTCTACCTGCTACAAACTGATATCAGCTAAAGCTCTTGGTCCGACTCAGCGCACAACAGACAAGCCCCACCCTACGGTTACCAGCCGGCCCCGTAGCCATCTTGAATTTGTAGTTTCTCCCCCATATGTTATTAAGTAGTTTCGCGGCAATAGACTACATTTCCCGTCGTCAGCAATGGGCGCATCTGTGTAGGTGTTTTTTCTCCGTTAAATTGGTCAGTGCTTTCAAAGGCTCTTCTAGGAAACTATTACCCGCAGTTTCTGTGGTTAATAAGATGCTAGAGCGCTTTAACTGTGAAAAGAAACTGTGTACAAGGCGATGTAGCTTTACAGTTGACATTGCAAGGTTTTTTATGCTCTTGTTTTAATAAAGGCTTATAATTTATGTTTAAAAGTTGAATGTAAATGTATGAAATAATGGCGTCGAATGGCTGAACATAAATATATTTATACTTAGCTATATAACACATTTATTGTGGTATAAAATTACAGATTTTCAGAGAAGTTGCAAGGATCGCAACATATATTATTACAAAGCGTTAATACTCCTTTACTTTATATTAGTACTGTGTAAAGTTTTTTTCCCCACACCTGCCACCTGGTGGTGATTGTGCTCGTCTGTCACTGAACTATATCTAGTTGCTTCACTGACGGTTCAATTCACATACATTTACTTTTTCAAAACTAACATTACGACAAGATTCTTCCTGGAGCTTGAATTGGAGCTTGAAACACTACTGTTCTAACTTATTTCCTTCCAGATCATAAAGTACGTTTTATCACTCTGATGTCATTGGTGCAGAACAAACCACTTTCCGCTGACAAGAGCTCCGGATGTGGTCACACGTTTTAATGTTATCGTTTGTCTTTCATTCTTGATTTGACTATGTTTCTCATATACTTACGACATTGTACGGTACTTGAGGATTAACTTGTATTAAAAGATGCGTTTGCATTCCGTAGCTAAATATTATAAAGTTAACATTATGAGTGCGCATAGATTAATATATTCGTTTTCTGTACCCGTTTGTCCTATTCAGGATCAGTACACCGGAGGCTACAGACACAAGGCAGGGAACAACCCAGGACAGGGAGCCAACCCATTGCAGGACACACTCACGCACTACGTTCACACCTTCTGGTAACACATTAATACAATTTGGTAACTTCAAAATTTCCCCCGGAGGAAACGGGGAGAATATGCCAAATCCATACAAGGAGCCAAGGCAGAGACTCGAACTTCTGAGGTCCCAGAGGTGTGAGACCGCTCGTAAATTAACAAATTTTCTAATAATTCTTTGGTTCACGCTAAAGGATATTAAGAGAAAAACAGTGAAATAACGTGGTTCTATCAAAGACAGTCGATACGTACAAACTGCATGTTTACACACGTAATCCTGACACAAACTGTTTCCATTTCATTACTTATATAGTGGCACGTTATCCCAGAAAATATCGACGTTGTAGATATGCAACAAAGGGACGTGTTGCCTTCAGTAGTTATCCACAATAATTACCTGATCTTACAGGACAAGAAATTAGTTTCGCGAGGGTTGCGAAAAAGACAATACATATAAACACAAGTAATTTCACGAGACCTGTAGTTTAAATAGAAGCATCCCACAAATTAGCCACGTTTGGAAAAATGATGCCAGCCACCAAATGAGCATAATCCAGGACATTACACGCCTGTCACAACAGAAAATGTACATTTACAAGTCACTCCCGAAAAGGGAAATGCGGCTGTATCCCTCTGACACTGAGAGCAGAAGTCCAGTTATTGCATGGAGTATTTACTGGTTTGTTCTTCTAAATAAAACGAAGGTATACTGATGATACCCCTTAGCCCTTGAAACTTGTGGGCCGAGCTGCCGCATCTGCGCACTCCGGTTGTGCGCGCAGAATTTTCATGTGACCTGTAGGGGGTGCATTTGCACCCTGGTAAAATCGCCTGTAACTAAAGTTCCGCTAGGGTTGGATTCAGACTATCATCTCACATATTTAATACTATTTCAGACTTTAACTCAGTTACCTCTAGCCGGCAATACTGAAAACTCATAACCGATGAGAGGAAGGAAGAAATATTCAGGCATTCCATACAATCTCTACCCAGAGACACCATTTTTCAAAAGAATGTACCTTAAAAATGCTAGTGACGTTTGGCCACGAATGTCTTTGGCTTCGTCCTCCGCAAAATATGTTCCCAATTTTCCACGAATCTGAGACATAAACACTGAAGTCTGAGAAAGCAATTTCTTCCGCTATAAATACGAAATTGGAACCAGAATAAGCACTTGGAAGATAGATTGATGGAGGATGCAAGTCTGATAATGTAATACCTTTATATGTTGATGATTATTTAATTGTGCGATATGTATAATGTTAATTCTCCTCGTGTTCGGGTAAATAATCAAGAGGAAGAATATTATTCCTGATAATGTAAGCATTGTTCGTCCACTAGGTGGCAGAAGTTCCATTTCGTGCTATTCATTTGAACTTTTTAAGTTTTATGTTGACGTGAAGACGTGGAAATCACGATTCTTTCAGTGAATGGATTATTTTCAAATAAATGATTCCTAAGCGGTGCCTTTTATTTATTTATTTTTATAAAATGTGTATTTTATTCTATTTGCACTTAATTATGCATGAATATATAATCACGAATGCTGCATATTTATTGTACGTTATTAGGCCAATATATTTCATGATCTTCTTTATTTACTTATTGTACTCTATATTGAATTTAATGACATTAATTACCCATGCTTACTCCTTCAGACATCTGTAGGTCACTATACCAGTGAGGGCGAAAGAGCGAGTTTCTCGGTCATAATCTTGATCTTGCTCGTGTTCGAAATGAACGATGATTTACTCATTGAACAAACTGACCGAAATGCATGAATCAGCGAAGTAAACGAGGTCATTCCTTTCACTTGAAAAAAATCATCCAATGACAGCTGACAGCTTGGTAGAAATATCTACAAAGCTAAAAGTAGAAATCGCGTTACAAGCAAAAAGCGTTATTAAAAGTAGTTTTAACACCTTCACGCTCCTCCTGCACTACACGTCAGTTGCCTTAGTGTATTAAAGGTGAGATCCGTTTCAGTGGAACTTTTTGAGTGTATAGAATAAAATCGTTTTTGGATGGTTCGTGGGCAGCGTGCACAGTAAGCAAAAACCGTGCCACGGTCACACAACCTTGACCTGTGTAATTAAGAGCTGCCGGGCAGTTTGCAATAGATGAATGCTCTTTATGGAGATTACATAGCAATGTTCCTCGTCTTCTTTATTTGATATACAAGCCTTGGGGACTGCGCAGTGTTCGGGGAGTTGCAGGCTGACTTTAATGAGCTTTATGTTCATTTGAACCACGCCAATTAGTTTCGTCATCGGGAAAAAACTGACATATTTAAGACGTTTTATTTGTCACAAGCATAGTTGTACACGTACATCATGCATTAAAACGTAACCCTGAATCACTCCTGAGATTTTGCATTAGTTTATTTAAAACCGGTTAACTAAAAACAAAAAATATACTAGTTTAAATCTAAATAAGTACACACATAATATGCACTACCAATGAATGTTGTGTATGTATATGTACGTGTATATATGTGTCTGTGTATGTATGTGTGTGTGTACGTGTGTATATGTATATATACATATATATGTGTGTGTGTGTGTGAGCGGGTATACCTATCCTTATGGGGACACAATGTCCCCATAGTGTGATAAATAT
>JAODUD010000048.1:3664539-3676978 GCA_026784285.1 Stomatorhinus walkeri | reverse complement strand
CCCTATAGAAATGAATGAGCGGTCCCCATAAGGATATGTTTACCCTACATGTGTGTGTGTGTGTGTGTGTGTGTGTAAACTTAAAAATCGAAGCATATCCAGTACCATCCTCATAATATTGCGTTATTGCTCTGGTACGTTTCATCGACTGTTTTTCTGTCGATTAACTGTCGTTCTTTAAAATCTTACCTATGTTTTGCTCTTTTTTGTGCGAAAAAAATGCGGGCGTCTGCTTCATGTTCTCTAAATGTTAAATATTTTGTAGGTGCTGAGGTTATTGTAACTTCCCCCATCGATGATTGGCGAGTGGCGACACACTACAGCACAATGTGACATAGTCCGATAAATATTCTGTGGCAGCCTGTGTGCTGATCACGTTTATTAGTGTTCTCAGTGGGTTGTTGTTATTGTGATATTGCTGGATCCTAGTTACCCGGTGCCAGAGCTCACGTCTCTCTTGCAGTTCGCCCAAGTTACAGAGAAAGCTGAGCCACATCCCAGGGGACTCGTCAGCGTATCTCCCACCAGGCACTCGAGTTCAACTGCTCCTCGCGCCAAAGGGGGGCGGTCTGGATGATGCTCGGGAGAACGAGTCGCTCCTCGGGTTGTATTTATTTGGATATATGTGTTTACTGTGACAAACCAGTGCGCCAGTACAGGTACGTATAATACACGTATGTTCTGTATTGTTATATAAAGGGATATTGTCCTTCAGAATTCATTCATCAGTGCGGTTTTAATCTATTCCGTCCATTAAAATTTGGGAAATTTCTCTGATTAAATAACGAAAGGTGCACGAGAGATATTTATGACCTCCGCAAGGTTATATGGAAATAGCTTTTAAAATCGGTCAGCCGGTAACTTTGCATAAAGTTTAGTGTGCATTGCATGCGTTTTGTAGGTGTGGAGGGGGGTATGCTTTTATGCCCGTAGTTATGATTGCGCCTCTCGAGTGTCTCGAGCTCTTGTGTAGCGCGTGCAGAGGCGCGTCCCTCTCGCCGCAATATCAAATTCATCTCGGGAAGGACGCAACTTAACCAGAACAAATAATGTTCATGGAAGTTCGAACGGCAGCGAGGCGAGCGGTTGTAAAAAAAAAATAAAAAGTCATTGACTTGGACATTCATGCCCTGCATATTTAGGAAGCTTCGTGCAGGCGGATGAAGTTCCCGTTCTTGTGGCGGTATCGTTAATTTAGTGCCATATATTGGGGGTTAGTTGCGGTAGGGCGTTTGTTTCGAGAGAGCTAAATGCAAATAAGAACATTAAGGTTTGCGCTAACCCCTATCCTATTTCACATCTCATTGCTCTGTCGGAGCCTCCACGCCTTGATGGGCAGGTGAGGAAGTTTTCGGATGGAAGCTGCGGGCGATAGGAGACACAACACGTGCTATTTGACCAGCATTTTGAATATAAACCGTAATGTACCTGGGGTAACATGTTTAGCCTGATTTTGCGTGTCTTGAAAGTCGTCTTCATCTGTGCAGGTCGGATTGCAGGTCTGCGCCTCCGTATCGTAGCAGATGAGCCGGGAGATCGGCACAGAGCAGCATGGGTCTCGGACAGTCCAGCAAGTCCGCAGCCGCCAGCGACAGCGATGAGGGTGAGTCTCATCCTAGCATGCAACTGTTATACCGGCTTTTACGTGTTTTCTTTTACAAGCCCGTAAATACGTCGATTAAATATTTTGGTAACACTTTACCTATGGGGGCACAAATAATGTACGGTTATGCTATTACTAATGTATTAATTAGACACAGACTAAATCTTAGTTATATATTTATCTCATGTTTGTTCATCATTAATGAATTGTCGCTATTCTTTTATTTTAAGCAAGTACTATATTTACTGTATCTTTTCATTACGTAAACCTTTGTGAACTGCTAAGGAACTACTGAAGGAACTCGAAAAACACATGTAAAATACTGATCCCATGTTTGTGACGCATCTTTTATCCCAAGCAGTTGATATATTGGTTACTATATCTGTTAATTCTGCAAATTTTAGTGGTCCATTAAAATAACTACTGAAGGAACAAGTCATGCATAACGCAAGTGAAATACTGATCCCATCTTTGTTCTTATTAATGAAATATCGATGCATCGTTTATCTAAAGTGTGACTATAGTTGTTCATGATTTGTGCTTTAATAGTAATTGAGTTACTAGTAAGTATTTCTGCAACCTCAAGTCAAGCTTTAGCAGTATTCTGAATACTAAAAAATATTCAAAAACGGTATACCTTACTTGGTACTATACTTATTATCTTCACTTTTTAATATATGAGGCACATTTCCGAAGAAACATGTTCATTCTGGAAGACAGAATACCCTTGGAATTTTCAAAAAACTTTTCAAGAATCTTCCGATGGTTTTTGAAGATTCAAATTTCTGCTGGAACTTGACGGGCAAAATCTATATCAGTGACTTTCAATTCTTGCACATCATGTCATTAAGGCACTGAAACAGCCATGGCATTTTCTGTCTTTGTGGGATTTTGTAGCTAGGAATTCTTTTTAGAGATATTGTTTGTTTAATTCTTTGATAAATGATGTGTCTGTTCACAGTTTTCTTCTGGCTACTTTGAAATCGGAGATGAATGGTCACTGAAGCTCATTTATCCAAAGCTGTTTTAAAATAGGGGTTTCAAAATAGGGCGAAATTCATTAGTAGTCTTTCTGACCTGTTCTATGCTCGGTCTTCGTGAGCATGATCCCTTGGTAGAAAAACAAAAAAACAAAAAAACTTGTATGTACTGTGACATTGCAGTACAGCTTCACAGCGATGACCTACATCTTCAGGAAGGTTACTGCAGTGAGTTCATTAGTGAGATGATTGAGGAAAGTTGGAGGGACCATTTATGAGGATTTTTAATGTACAGGTTATTGCATTTCTGCTACAGTACTGACCGTTTGCCGTGCAGTGAACTAGCATCCTGTTCGGGACGAACCCCAGTCCTCTCTGGACACCTGACCAGGATTAGTGGCTGGAAGATGAATGGATAGATGGAGTATATTCTGTTTTGATTAAGGACGGAAAGATTGAGCTGATATATAGTCAACGTTGTACGATGATGTCATGATGTATAATGAATGTAGTAACGATTTTTCTTAGCAAAAGGATAATTTCCTGGTTAATTTTTTCATCCACAGTATTAATACCTCAGCTGAAGATTTTCATGATCGTACATATGTATGATGACAGATTCAGATTCAAATGGTCCCAGAGCGGTATATAATCAGAAGTATAATCTTCTGAAGTTTATGGGTGTCTGTCTGCTTATCATGGTTTATTAACAGCTAGTAGCAGAATCAATGGAACGCGTTTCTGTTACCACAGCAACAAGATAAATTCCTCTCTAATAGCTGTCGTGACTAAGTTACCAGCAAGAAGCAATGCAGATGACATTTTCCGTTGTTCCCTCTTGGGTAAAAACATGGCTTTTTTGTATTTCATTTCTGTTACTCTTCATATTTTGAATTCCTATGTAGGGTGGAAAATCCATTATGTTCTCATGTAGCCAGGAGAGCAGGTTCAGTTTGCATATGAGGAAGCCAGCAAGCGGGGCTTAATAAAGTGCATCACGATGTGTCAGGTCAGATCCGTCCCCTTCGAGAGGAATAGAGGTGTCAGCTGACACTGGGGACAGCGTGGTCATGTGACCTCACCCCTAGATACAAGCCCGTAACGTGATGAGTCAGTCCGCGTTTGGTGTGCGTGGCACATACGAAGGCACAAGATGTGATGATGTGATGTGAGCGTCCGCATTTTGGTCTGAACTCCTCAGGCTTTTTGGAAGTCGGTCCCAGCTCATTGTGTATGAACTGGTGATTCTACTGATATTGTGAGATTGTTTGTATAAGTCACGTGAGAGCCCTGTGATGGATTGGCATCCTGTTCAAGGTATAAATGATAAATCCTTTATTTGCTGTTTGCACAAGTTCAGGTACGATGGGATTCCTCACCAACCTCGTCTTGCTCTCCATAGCTTTGCTTAAGAGCCCACGAACATGTGACTTCTGCTGGGGACGGGACTCAAACCAGCAACCTTCCAGTCACAGAGACTGAGACTTAGCCCACTGGGCCACTTACACTATACCCCCACCTTGAGCCATGTGCACCCTGGAATATGCTCCAGGGGCCCCACATATATACAGGACCAATGACTGGATGGATGGATGGATGGATAGATGGACTGTGTTAATTTTCAGCATATACAGTATCAAGGAAGCAGCTAAGTAGATAAGTAGAAGGTTGGAGAAATGCCAAGTACCTGGTTTGCTGTGCCTTGGCAAATATTTAGTATTTCATTCATCTGTTTAGTTAGATGATGGATGGAGACAATGACATCATTTTGTTTTACATCTGGTTATTAAAAACTGGCTAATTGTCACCCACTGTCTGCAAACGGTTTTTAAAAAGTACTCATAGCGAAATGTCTCCAGCACACAGTAGGCGAGAATAATATGTCTCTCTTCTTTCCACAGTCAATTTTGATCACTTCCAGATCCTGAGAGCCATTGGGAAAGGTACTTTCGGAAAGGTGAGGCCTCCCAGCGTCATCATTCACTAAAGCCTTGTCTCGGTTTTTAATACTTAGTAACACTTTACTCAATGGGGCACAAATACTTAGTAACACTTTACTCAATGGGGCACAAATACTTAGTAACACTTTACTCAATGGGTCATAGCTACTGCTGAAGTACAAATCTTGAAGAAATATAGTAGCTACTTAAGATAAATTATGCGTCATGACTCGTTAATGATGATCAAATGTGAAATCAGTATGTAACTAAGACTTAATTTAGTGGTCTAATATTTACGAGTAGCATAAATAATCAATATTGTCTAATTTTAGACAATGTACCCTTTGTACCTTCTACATAACTAATTGTCAATTAAGGACAGGCAGGTTGTTTTGTGCCCCAAATATTGTCTTCATTTTATTTTGCATTTTGATACCTGATTAGATACTTGATTACCTTTCAGTGAGTAATCGATTTAACCCGAGTACAGAAGATGAGGTGCTGTAGTCCAATGATTTTCTTGAGACTGCTTTTTCGATTTCTCAGTCACATTTAATAAATGATCCTTAATGAACATTTCTTTATTCTTTATTATTGGATTGCACTTCATGCAGTGGCGTCTCTTAAAATAAATGCATTTTTGAAAAGCACATCAGAACTTTTTTTACTTACGGTGGCACAAGTAATGTAGTAGTACACCCTTATTTAATAACTAAAAATAGTAACTTATTTCTGTCCCCTCAAGTAAAGTGTTACCCAATACTTTGAAATATGAGTACAAGCTTTTTTGTCACAATGACAGTCGTAATTATTGATATTGTACTCATGTAATGTAAATACTGTAAGTACTGCATGCAAGTAAGTACTTCATCCCACGAAGAGGCAGAATGAATTTCATTATCAGTGACACAAACTCTGGAGGTGCTTCAGAGAAGCATAA
This sequence comes from Stomatorhinus walkeri, assembly GCA_026784285.1. Taxonomy (NCBI): domain Eukaryota; kingdom Metazoa; phylum Chordata; class Actinopteri; order Osteoglossiformes; family Mormyridae; genus Stomatorhinus; species Stomatorhinus walkeri. Next base: position 3,671,515 of record JAODUD010000048.1, on the reverse strand, counting down.
ACATTCCTGCATACCTGCAGTGATCCTCGGTACAAACCGACGTTAAGTGACATGATGCATAGTGTAAAGAGACGGAAATGAGTACTCAGTGGAACTGAATAACCTCAGAAGCAAAAACTAGTCAGAAATAAACAGGAAACTTAATTTATTACTGAAGCCCTTTTACGGTCAGATTACAAATTTTCATCAACATTATAGCTTGTGTGTTCCTTAAAGCTGTAGACGAAATATTGTTATTGGCTCTGAATGTTACCTGAAGTAACAGTTGTGAGCCTTAAGGTAAATAATCTGAAAATGAAATTGACTTTTGAAGACTAGATCCCTCCAGTTCTAGTGGACAGCAAAATGTTGTGCAGTCCGGTTGTTGTGTCAGTGACTCAGCTAAAGGTACCATACTGTGTACACCCATCTTCGTAGGTGTGCATCGTGCAGAAGAAAGACACCAAGAAGATGTACGCCATGAAGTACATGAACAAGCTGAAGTGTGTGGAACGCAATGAGGTCCGAAACGTCTTCAAGGAGCTGCAGATCATGCAACACCTGGAGCACCCCTTCCTGGTCAACTTCTGGTTGGTTTGAATCTCTTTCTGGAAATTTCCAACAGTGAGGCATTGAACTGCAGTGGAAATTTATGTCACGATTAAATTTCAGACCTGGCTGGCTTCAGTCTATCGCGCAAAAGAGCATAATGTGCTTGAACGGGGCTTGTACTAAAGAAAAATCTCTGTGTTAGGCATCTGATCTTGGGAAACTGAAAAACGCAACTTTCCTGACACAAAAACTAATGTTTGAGCCTGAATAGCTAATGGCAGTGTTTTCTGAGTATAAGTCACAGTAGATACGGGGGGTGCTGGGTTGCATCCAAGTAGAATAATCCGAAGGGACTAGAAAGGTTACTCCTTTTAGTAGCACTTTAAGGCTTGGAGCTAGCCAGCAGTCTTAGGGGAGAGGTGGCAGGATGCTGGACACCAGGTCAGATGGCTGGGCTGGTCGAGATGCCCAAGGTCGACGATAGCGGAGATTAGCTGCCCGGCTGGCGTGGGACGCACCGCCATGAAGCTGCTGCCCTCGTTCCGCCTCTGCGCTCCAACCGCAGCATCCAGTGGCTTCATTATATCGGGCTAGACGAAGAGGGAGAACCCACTGGTGGATTTAGGGGTGGGGGTCATGGGCAGGCAACCAGGAATCTTTGCCGGGGGGTCGCACGGGGGCGTCCGCACGAGAAAATAAAAAATAAGAGGAATGGTGACATTTGCGTGACCGGTTTTCTGTCGCTCATTCGCACGTCACGTTAATGATATCATGTAAACACGTGGATCAGTTAACCTTGTTGGAGTGGCCCCTTGATTTTAGTTTGTGAGCTAGGAAGGCTACGACTCCGAAGTATGAGATTGTGAGGGGGGGGCGGAGTCGAGCTGACCTCAGGTCGCTCCCCTGGAAGTACGAGGTAGGGGGAGCAGGGGGAGTTTGTGTGGTACTAATTCAGTTAGTAAAATCAGTTTTTAATTTTATCATTATTTATTTGTATCGTTCCAAATGAGAGTTATTGCCGAATGGTGTCTTTCTTTCTGGGGGGGGGGGGGCGGGTGCTGAAAGAGGAGTTTTACCTCGAGCATCATACAAGCTAGAACCCGTCTGTTAAAGAAAGGGCCACAGCTATCATCTGAAAGCCACTTGTAGGCCACCCCTAGTTAGGGCTAAGGGAGAGACACGAATCTCGAAGAAATGTTGTCCACGTGTCCACATGTGTGGCTTTGTGCGTGTGTGAAAGGGGGGAAAAATCATTTCATTTTCCGTTTGATGTTATTTTTTCATTTCATTTTTATTTCATTTTATATTTCATTTCATGATCACGTCTTTTATTCCGTGTGTTCACGTATGGCCGTATATCGGCATTCATTACCAGTATAGTATAAGTGGGGAGGGGTGTGGGTGTCCCTGGGTGGGGCAGCGTCAGGTGACACGCCATTCCTTCATCCGGTCTTAATTGTCAATGACATAAAATAGCCTGATGTTTTGTCTCGGATCCCATGTGTATATTGGGTTGCCAGATCCTGTTTCTTCATCCCACTTCCTTTTTCATCTGCCTTTGTGTATTTCCCCTGCGCTGAACCTGCTTTCCTCTGTTCTCACCGCTCTCCATCAATCTCTACCCAGATTCTCCTCATCCCCATGGTGTGGGGATCCATTCTCCGTCCCACCTGGTGCAAGTCTGGCATACGGTGACTACAGCTATTTTCGTTATCACTTGGAATGAAGATCGTTTAGGAGTATAGCAGCTGTCACAGAGAGGACTCAGATGCAGGTCCCATAGTGATTAGCATGGGGGTGAGCAACGGGGCTTCATGACTCAGAGCATAGCATGTAAGTGGAGCCCCCAACAGGGCCGTGGCGCAAACAGCATCTTCTCCAGCAAAAAAGCCCTTGGTCTCTCCAGGGAACACCCCCCCCCCCTCCCAGGGGCCTTGTGATGAAGCGGAGCTGCTTCTGACCTGGGAAACTTGGCAATATGCTGGAGTAAATACACACACACACAAACACACACACAGGCAGGGCCCCAGGTTACGAACAAGATCCTTTCACTAAGTCTGTCTTTATGTTGAAAGTTGTGGTAAGTTGAAAATGTAGCAATACAATACATAATAATTTCAATTATACAGGAAAAATAAAAGTTACTGCATGCGGTACTATACTGGGCCTCGAGCCAACAAAGCGCTGAAGCCACACAAGCGTCACAAAGTAGTATATTAACCCACTGCATTTAAGCCAAATTTTTTATACAATAGGCTTTATGGCAGTCCTTTTGTGAGTAGGAGTTGTCTGTAAGTTACCACATAATGATGTTATGTATTTCTCCTTATATATTATTATACTGTAGCGTGCTTATTTGATTGTGTATGTGATTCTGTCCTTGAAGGTTAAGTCACCCCTTTTTAATTCCATCAGGTATAGATTTACTTGCTTTTCTCTTTAACTGTGCATGTAAAATGCAAGTACATGCTTTACTATCTCTTTAAGGCGCTGAAATTGAAGGGAAATTAAATGATTTTTATGTATTGCTTGTTACTGCTATTTTATCGGCTGTAAGTGTATTGAAATGAGCTTTGCTTTGGCTGGAGATCAGACATTCAAGTCATTTAGTCATGATGACTAATTAGCTTTATTTATAAACAGAGTAGTTAGCAGATACAAACAGAATGTGGCCGTGTTTTTATGTTAGATGTTTAAGCACTAGGGTTTGAAAGGAAAAACCGGCATCGAGCATTATGCAGTGCTTTCCAGTCTGGTTTCACGCTAATATCTCTGTCCGCTGGTTTACTGATGTTAATTAATTAATCTTGTCTGAGCCTATCATTGGATGAGTCACAGGGATCAAATCACATTAAGCCAGACTCACTGCGTTTAGTTCTGGATTTGAACAGGATCTCCAGACCATGATTATCACTGAGCAGATGTGTGATGCGGACACCATGGCTGCAGGATGGGCGTCTGCGCGCTTTTATTAAATTTGCAATACCTGTCAAGCTCGGTTTGAACGGTGGCGGCAAAACGGTCAAAGCAGCTGGAATCGTGCCCGTAGCAATTTTTCAGATGTCAAGCGTTTAATTAGTAATAGAGCTGTTGGCTCCCCGGACCGCGTATCGTGAAGCTCAGCTTGGCTGCCCCAAAATCGATACGGCGACCCCCTCTACGGAGCCCTCGGTTTTTTCCCTTAATTACAGAAATGAACGGAGAAGCTGAGAAGCAATCTTCTCTTTATTACTGGGTGACATCCAGCTGAATGGCCGTGCAGAAGAGCCGCTGAGACATTCTTTTAAGGAAGCACAACAGATAAAGCCTCACGACGCGCCGATTGAGCCACAGACCACAGACGTGGTCTGATCACGTGTTCACAGCGAGGGTTATCCTTACAGAAATGCGTGGTTTGTTTTCCCTGTCTGACCCTAATGCCCCGATAGGCTAAACACAGAATTTGTTTTGTCCTATCACAATAAAAGTTACACTGACGCCTTTAATAGCTACCGCATATGAGGGGTAACTTAAATACTCAGTTACTACTAAAGTACAAATCAGTACAAATATAGTAACTGCATGAAATATCCGAACCATTCTGATTGATTTATGATATAAAAGCATGGAATCAGTACATAACTAACACTTAGTCTAGTGATTGATTAATGCACTAAGACTGTTAAACTACATTATTCATGCTCTCATCAAGTAAAGTTTGCCAGATTATACAATGCAATTTGACCTAAATAGCGTATTCTGTTTGCATTCAGAAATAATGCATTTTCAATCAATCAGCCCTGTACATTTTTTGTTTTGCTCGATAGTACTCCTTGAAATTCTCGTCTCGACTCCCTGTCTCGCAGGAATTCCCTCTTTGTTGTGCGATGGCCTCAGCTGAACACAGACTGTAGGTGAGGTCATGCAGTTCCCAGGCTCTGAGTTCTGGAGACTCCTGAAATAGCTCAGTACGGTAGCCCAGCTTTTGCTTCTTGGCTGCTGGGCTGTGATGAAGCAGGACAGGGAGATGGAGATGTCTGTTCAAGCTCCATTGTCATTCCTAAGAGAAACTGCTGTGATCTCTCAGCCTCCCAGTGCAACAATGTGACACGTGACATCACTTCCTCCATAGTCACTTACACTGTTCTATGCATTCAACTGCCCTGCTCCTGTTTCAGGGGATGCTGGTGAATCTTTTGTTTTCTGCCCAGTTTCTGCTATGACACTTAACACCTAAAGGTGACCATTTAAAATAGACTAGTGACACTTTATTAATTCCCATGAGGAAATTCTTTGTCTGCTCTAGGCCCATCTTGCTGTCTATACAGGACAGTGAAGGTGGGGTTACAGTGAAGGGGCAGCCACTTTGTGACACCCAGGGGGTTATGGACATTGTCCAAGGGGTCAGAAATATGTGAGTAGTTGACTAAGACCAGGCTTGAAGCAACAACCTTCTCGTACATGGGCGTTGCCCACTGAGCTACACACCAATTTAAAACAATACTCTTGAGACAAAAAAAAACCATCACATTGATTTTTACTGACCTTTCTGAATTGATGAAATCTACTATTTTACCCCCTTTCTGTATGGTGTGGCTCAGCAGGATAACATGCTGTATCTGTGATTAGATGGTTGCTGGTTCAAAGCCCAGGGTCGGCAAAATGATTTCACCTTTGGGCCCATGAACAAGGCCCTTAGCCCTCGATTACCCCAAGGACTGGCTGATCCTGCCTTCTGAAAATGTATATTGCTTTGGATAATATTGTCTGATAAGTAAAACAGTATATTAATATTGTAGAATTAAATCATATGTGCATTGATTTTTTTTGCTTTTCTGAAAAAACAATATACCAGTACTGTTGAATATCCGTGGTACTGCTCTCCTAACAAGGTAGCCTCTGCTAGCGGTGTCTGCTTTGAAAAAGCGCACATTCATTATTCACAAAATGCCTCTGGGCCTCTTTTAGTGTCTGACAACATTTACGTCTTGCTCTGACAAGTTGCCTCACTGACGCCTCCCTCTTTCTTCCAGAGTCTTTTTCTCTGCAACTGTCTTTGTAGATCAGGTGACAGTGACCCAGTGGCATGTTTGGCATATTCCGGAATGTCCAATGACAAGCCAAGCCAAGCACACAGGCGTTAAACAAAACGCAGAATGTTTTTTACGAGAGCATTGAAAAACTATTAAATGGAATAGCAATGGTATATTTAGTATAGTAATAGTATAGTAAATGGAATATTTCCTGAGCAATTCTGCCTCTGATCTCTTTTGGAACACCTTTAGCTATCGTATTATTCCACCACAGTTTTTAAAAACAGATAATGACACCGTATGTAACTACAGACGCTCCCCAGGTTACGATGGTCTGTGTTATGATATTTCGTCTTTACAATGGGTAAATGATTTTCACTTTCAGCGCATTTTTCAACAAATTACATGAGATATTTAACACTTCTTTATAAAATAGGCTTTGTGTTAATGATTTTTCCCAACTGTAGGCTAATGTAAGTGTTCTAAACATGTGAATGCATCCTGGCCAATGTCCCCTATTCCTTTTAACAGCGATTGCTGAAACTCCGGAACCCTGCTGCCAACAGCATGGGAATAGGCGTTACCTTTTGACTGCTGGCATCCTGTCAGTCAGGCAGAAACCTGAAAATTGACCTGACGTTTCAAATCAGGGGGGATTCAGCCATATCCTCTCTAGAGACACAGGGTTTTGTTTGGCCTTGGAAATGTGCCACGCTCCCTGTTTTGTTTTGACCGTCTGGGTGCAGAAAATTGAATTATCCCTGTCACGCTCAAGGTTGAATTTATACCTTTAAAGACTGAGCATTTGTTTACCTCTTATTTATTTGTTTACTTAACTAGGATGTAGTTCATATGATATAAGCTTAAGATGTTACTTATATAGCTTTGTATAATATATAAAAGATATAGGATATTTACTGCAAACATAGTGAGTCATTTATCTTTCTGAGATTAAATGGATGTTAGACCATATTCACTATGTTTTTATTGGTCTTTTCAACACTGATTTTGTTTAAACGTTCAAAAGATCTGGTCTAGTGTTCATTACTCAAAGTGCATCTTAACACTCACATCGCTCTGGAAGAGACAGTGCGTGCTAAACCAAATTACAAATAATTCCAGATTCTCCTGGGCTTCTCTGTGCCAACAGGTCTTAGAAATTTAGGAGGCGGGGGGCGGGGGGGTGAACTTAGACTGCTTTTTTAGACTAAAAATCTGACCAACCAATGGTCAAAGAAAAGAATTTACAATAATGAACATAACAAAATATGGCACAGTTGACAATGACCTTGTGCATGATGAAAAAATATATTTTTTTACCCCTTTGGTCTCTCAAGAGTTTCTGCCAAATTGAATTGCTTGTCAGGCATTACCTTCCGCCCTACCCCAAGTCTATCCATGCTCTACTCCAAATCTATTCGTGCCCTACCCCA
>JAODUD010000048.1:3633635-3655446 GCA_026784285.1 Stomatorhinus walkeri | reverse complement strand
TTCTTACACCTGGGGGGGGGGGGGGGTCACCGCATAGGCCAGGGGTCCCATAAGGGCCAGATTCCGTCTGCAACACGAAACCACGGTCCAGTACATCCAGCGAAAAATTATTCGAGGAGGTTGGGGGAGGGTTGGTGCCGTGCAGTGGGGGAAGGCTATTCGTCCCATCGAGCTGACTTGGGGGGAATTAAACTAATAATTTGAAGTTGACGGTCCGGAACACAGTGAGGCGGATCAAGGTTCGCCAGTTGGTGACCACTGGCATAGACTATTCTAGACCATAACCCCCCACACCCTAGGGAAATATGGAGAGGTTAAACAAACTAAATGGCCGATTGATACGCCCCCCAGACTGGAAAGTCATCTCAGCCTTGGGTCTCCAATAAAGTTAATCCACCCCCCACCTGCACCCCCATAGACCCCCCCAGGACCTGGCAGCCATTTTGTTTTTCAGTGCGTCCCATTCACTCTGGTCAGGGAGACCAGTGGTGTTTTTAAGTACACCCCCCCAGTCCCAGAAGCCTTTGCGGGAAGGGGGGTTAAATCACCATGGAGATCCAGTAGTTAACTCTGTTAAAAGGCACTGCATTTTCTCAGTATACCCCGCCTTAGTGCTTTGAATGCCGCAATGTCATGATACAAAATTTATAGCCTTGTGCCGCGTTCAGTTTTTTTTCTAAGCCCAGTTGAGCTTCCCCAACGTGATTTGCAGTGATGATCCTAGAGGAGTATGAATAGCTGTTTTCATTTTAATTTGTTTTAAATTTTTTTAGATTAATGCTCCCATCATGTAGACCAGATTTGTGTCATTATTTAGCTACTGAGTGCCTTACTTTGAGATATCACAGGTCCCTGAGGGCTGGTTTTGGTCCCTTAGAAGCCATTGCTCGGTGTGGATAGTTTATTTGTTTTCCAGAATTTGTTTGTTGATTTATAGACGCTCCCTGGAATGCTCAGTACCTTTGGAAGCTTTTTATATCTGCCTGGCTTGTGTCTGTTGGGGAAAATTCTTCACGTCGCCGTTTCATCATAGAGAAAGTCTAGTAGTTGGACGGATCAGTAACAGGTGTACCTAGGTCGCTTGCAATCAATACATTTCTTGATGGAAGTACATTTTAGGGCTGCTTATTTACAAGCATTTTTACAGACTACAGTTTTCAAGAATTTAGTTTTTCATTCATTTTCATGGCTCAGAGCTTCTAAACACATTCACTACAATTCAATTTATTTCTATATAGCGCCTTTCACAACAGAGTCACCCCAAGGTGCATTAGAAGGGTGTGTTGCGATACATTCCTACATAATTTATGCAGAATAATTTAAAAAACAGGTATGAATTTAATAGACAGAAGAGTGCCTTTATTTTTTACAGTGTTAAAAATAATACCTTTGGGATTTCTAAATACCGGGGTAGACCATAATACCACGATATTGCCTGATATTGCATAGGCCAAGCAATATAAAGAAACTGTGTGCCTGATTTCCAGGACAGGACATTGTCTATGTCGTAATAGATGTAGCATCGATGCTAAGCTAATCCATACCGCAGCTTCGTATGCAGCTAATGAGGCACAGGTGTGGACTGAAACACACTAGAGTCTCCAAGTCACGGACTCAGTCCGACCATCGCTTCAGCCTTAGGGATGAACTTCCACGAGCAGGGAAATCTCCACGTGTCATTCATCGAGCTCTACGTGTGATCTTATTATAAACAGCGAGAAACGATTGCTTTCAGCTGACAGGAGCTTTCATCAAAGGCAGTACAGCTAGGGGTGTAATAAACCTTAGCGACGAGCCAGGCACTGTAAATAATGCAAAACATGTTTGTGAATCCTCCCGTGCTCTCTGGCAGACACAGCCCTGCTGTGCCTGAAAAAGGAAGCGTGACTCTTGAAGTCTCTGAGTTCCCGACTTGAATTCAGAGAATCGAGTTTAGGGGGCTCTGAATGTGCTGCATAATGCTCTGTAATTTTGCCTTATCATTGCAACTATGTTATAGCCATTGGACTCTTCCCTGTGAATTCTAGAAGCTGACAGCTCAGTGATTATAAGGGCTGGGAACCATGCTTCCACATGGGACAAGTCAGGGTTGCGTCAATACGACAAAAAAGGGTGATAAAAACCAACGATAGAAAGTCTGAAATATATGTTTCAATATGCTTTACAGTTCAAATGATGAAGTCACAACATATCTGTGACACACAAATATGCTGATGAGGTATTATAATGACATTAAATATCCATTACAGGTCTCCAATTCACTTTCTTTCAGATATAATTCCTTAAACTGTGCCAATTCGTTGTAATTTCCTTAACACATAGGTACAACGCCCCTCCCCACACAATGCGTAAAATCCTTTAGCTAGATCCTTTTTTTATGAAATTCCCTTGATCTGTTTTTCCACAAAGTCTCCCGTGACATGACATGTTGGATGATCACGCAGTTACATCTGCTTTTAATTATCCTTGTCCTTTCACACCTCTAATTAGGACTGCTGTTGATATGAAGCGGCGCTAAGAAATGTCAACGATCTAGATGTCAATATTTGCGGTAATTATGCATGACGTAGCTATTCTATAAGAATCACCAAATCGCGGGCCAGAAGATTGATGGAGAGGGAGGTGCAGTTGTTTGATCACAGTTTACATTTCATCAACCTCTCATGCTTTGTCAGGTGTACAGATTGGTGTTTTTTATTTATTTGTGCTCAATAGCCTGGAAACCAGTTGACTCGAGACGCAAAACCTGTAATCTGCACTCTTGAAGTCGTTTCCCCTTTTCAGCCTCAAGGCATGTCTGGTTTTGTCTTTCCTCCACGTTTTGGCATCTGTTTGGGTTGTTTTAGTTTCAGTCACTGTTTTTACACTCGACAAATTATTTTTAGCATAACCCACCCCATCAAGCAGCTGAATTCAGATCCAGGTTCCGCATGAGCTCCTCATTTTAAAGCCAAATGTTTCCCGCAGGAAACAACTCAATGCTTCAGTCAACACACTGTCAGATGTGTGAAACTTACATCTCTTAGAAGAATAGCTGAAGACTTGCCCTACAGTACAAAAGACTTTAACAAGCAACACCATCTTTCACACCCAGATATAAGGCTTGTTATTGACCTCCCTGGGCCAAACAAAGACTGTTTTGTACAGCTTGCTTTTGTTGGTGCAGGTCATTGTATCATCAAAGGTCCCCCCATTACCCAAACACTTACAAAACCATACCAGATAAGCATAACGAGCGTAGGCACCCAAAAGCATTCCAGATAGCATCCGTGAGTGTTATGAGGTGTTATCTCAGTAGGGCAGGTGCGCAACAGCATATAGTCGACCAGAGCTGGTGTGCAGGGGGAGACACACAAAAGACCTATTGAGATCGCCACTCACATTCACAGTCCTCCAGTCCACGGGTGCCAGGAGGATCGGGTGACTGGCCAGCTGTCTCAGTTACCTTGCTCATCGGGATAAGTGATGTAATGAGGCCATTAGATCCAGCTAATAGGTTGTCGGACTAGTCAAGCGAGAGAAGAACTAAGAGGATCGGTTGAACTGACCCCTCCAGTCCCCATCTCCTCTCCCACACAAACAACACACACTACCTACCGCCTGTCTCCAGAAGGTGTTTACAAGCAAAAATCAAATTTTATGGTGCAATAAGTAGGGAAATGGATAGCCAGTCCATTTTTGTCTTCCGGATTGCTCCTTCCATAGAGTTGCCATTGCCTCTCTAATCACAAAGTTAGCTTGATCACACGAAGAGCATCATGAGAGTCATTTTTAGCTTTGTTAAAACCTTGGGGTTCAATAAACAGCTAACAGGAAGCACGTTTTGCATCTCTAGAGGCTATAAACATGGCAGGTCCCTTCAGTGCAATGGAAACCTGGAGCAGAGAGACAATGAGTGAAGCACAGAAAGGGATGCAAAACACGGGACCTCATCAAGGATCCATTTCAGCTCCCGTGTCTCCAGCGCTTCACCCGCGGTTGCTGCCTATCACGCATTCATCACACAAACCGTCAAACTGCAAAGAAATAACAGTCTTTAAGTTGTTCAGCATGAATTTTCCCCATCACTTTTAAAAGACTCATTTCGATGGCACGATGCTATACTGAAACATAAAGTCGGTACGTGTCCAGCACATTTGCATGGTAATTCATGGGGTTCTTGCGCAAATCTAGTTTTAGGGAGTGGTAACGTTGCTGCACAAGCAAGCTGGTGGAAGTTTCTTGAATGTCACTGCAAACCGCCTCGAGGGATAGGTCACTTTGAGAGAAACCAAAAGATGTTTATCACTGAGGATCAGCCATGGGTGAAAACAGACACACACTGGGACCTCAAGGAGCACAGCGTGAAAGCAGGACGGGAGACGTGGTCTGTGAGCCGTCAGTATCCGTGACAACCATATCTCCTCATCGTTGGAAAAAAAAAAAAAACAAAGCAGAGTGCATGCTGTCCTGCTGATAAAAATTTGTTACACTTGCTTGGCTAGTTAACACTTTTGTCCAAAAGCAGCGTCCAACAATTTTATTAGAAGCAGTGATCTAATCCTTTGTTTCTGTCAGATGTTGTATTAGAGCTATCCACGGTAAGTACGTTGAGTAACTGTCCTAGAACTTGTAGTAGCGACTCTTGGTTTATGAGTCCATGTCGCTAATTCCTGCATTAGCCACATGACAAATTCCAACTTATTAACCAAGTTAACAAATGTAGGGAAGGACAGAGCCACTTGATACAGTGAAGGTGGGAGAGTGCCATCCAGATTATTATGGGTGTTTCATTTTTTTCATTGCAACCCGGGGGACGTCACTCTCGCGGATGAACAAGAATGAGAGAAAAATGATGCTCTGTCACGGGAGATGAGATAAATTGACCCCCGGTTCACGGCTTTGCCAACTGGGACTAGGACAATTCTCATCCTGGGTTACTAGTCGTCGAGAAACTAAACGGACATCCCTTTGGGACGACAAGGATCAGGTGGGGAAAATAGGAGAAAAATACCTGTGTGGACCCTTATGATCTCCCCCTGGATGGTGATCCTGCCCCCCACCCCCACACAAAAAGCACACACCTGTTTAATGGCACCGCTGATGCAAGCAGCATAGAACAGGAGCTTGAATGACACTGTTTCCAAGACAGACGAAGTCTGGGTTGAGTAACAGCAAGGTTTACTTTCTCGAAACAGCCATCATTACTTCACGACTGTCACAGAGTCTGCAGGGGAACCAGAAGTTCCGTTTACTTCACTTTTGTACTTTTCAACCAGAAGGCACCAGCAAGCACACTAAAGAGGGTACTGATCATATTCCAGAGTAATTTCATTTTTTTGTTCACTGGCTGTCTATTCAGTTATTCACAGTCTGCGATGGTGGGGGTGCAGGGAGAGGATGAAAGGGAACGAGACGTCTCAGCTGTAGTTCAGAACAACAGGGAATAAAGCCTTAGTCGTGGCAGGCATATTCTTCAATTGCTAATCAATAGTGGCAGTCTTTTCACTGATTAATGATTATGACACCCTTAACTTATAATTCCCGGGTGACATACAATAGATTTACAAATGCCAGATAGCAGCTGCATTATTCACCAAAATAAAAAGGCAGAATATGACTCACTACTCATTATAATAGCAAAGGGAGTCATTCCTTGGTGCGTCTGTAAATAAATAGTATGTAAATAAACCATATAAAGTGCTTGAATCATTTTTCCATCGATTCGCAGCCTTGTGTGACCCTAGCTAGCCGCTGCTGCTCTGTCCTGCATTTTTGACACGATGCGATTTCATGCTTTTATGTTTTTACGCGTTTTATGGGTTTGTGCTTTTAGTGCTGCGCAAAAAAAATGTAATGTAAAGTGCAATAGCTTTATAGTCTTATTTAAATAATTATTAAACACTTCAAATGATGGTTCAGTGTACATCCGAGAATGAAACTGTATATTTGTCCTTGTTTGAAAATACTCTTTCATCAAGAGCTATTTTCATCTTGTGTTTCATTGTATCTTTAGTAATTTGTTGTGATTGGGACAGAGCAATTCAATTCATGCTTTATGTCTTCATTGACATGCAGCAGCTTCTTTTTGAAAACTGGAAATGGGGCAAAAAAAAACAGGTGTGGCAAATGGGAAGAATAATAATGCAGGCATTTCTCTTTCCTGTTACAATGTTATAATTCATGGAAGTTCTTGCGATTTTCTGCCCGCTGCAATCATGGCTTACCTTCGTAAAGCGCGGAGGTGTGATAGCCCATCAGTATTTTCATAAAGCGCGGAGGTGTGATAACCCATCAGTATATTCATAAAGCGTGGAGGTGTGATAGCCCATCAGTATATTCATAAAGCGTGGAGGTGTGATAGCCCATCAGTATATTCATAAAGCGTGGAGGTGTGATAGTCCATCAGTATATTCATAAAGCGTGGAGGTGTGATAGCCCATCAGTATATTCATAAAGCGCGGAGGCGTGATAGCCCATCAGTATATTCAATCTGTTCTAAGGCATAGTCTTATGGTCTGGAAGCAGCGATGCATGTGTTTAACGGTCGCGAATTATCAAGACTGTCTATCAGACCTGAAAGACTGGAACATTTTGCTCCTAAACCCCCCAACTTGGGAGATTTCAGCATGTCCTCACGCTGGATGAATTGGGCAATGGCCTTTAAAATTAAAGTGTGTTTTTTTTTTCTCCCACTGCCTTTGAAGGAAATGTCACCTCATTAAGTGCAACAAGACTGACCTTTTTCTCGTACTCTCTGACCAAGACCGCCAAGACCACATGTCAGGGTCCCCTGCGTGGACGCCTGGAAAGAACCGGGCTGTGACTCTTTCGCGAAACGCTCCAAGCAAGATGTGCAGGCGCAGCATTCATGTTGTGGGGCATCCCCCACCTCATGAGGGGGCCCATCTATGCGGAATGATTTTGGCTACCACCTTGGTGTCCTGGGCCGGCAGCCTGCATAGGACTTGAATGGATACCTTCAGTTTTGTGAACTGAATCGAAAATCTATTTTCACTAAATCCAGATAGTTTTTATTGTGCCTGAGTGTAAGCTCCAAAAATGAAAAGCAATAGAACAATCTTAATCTCAGACAACACTGGGAATATTTTTGTCTACAGACAAGGGCGTAACTTTGATTTCAACATTGATAGGGACTCCAAACCCCCCCCCTGCCAACACACACTCAACTCCCACAACATTGGTAGTGACATGTCCCTAACGTCATTACCCAAATATACGCTCCCTGTGTTTTTATTGCCCGTCACCATTTCCTCAGCTAAGAAACACAATCGTGTTAGACTGTCGCCATGGAAACGGGCAGGTCTGGACTCATCCCACCGCGATGCCGTTCCCCGGGCAGCGTCCCTCACAGGTTCATAGCAAGACACCTGCTGCCGCCGCGGGATGCTGCTCTGGCCTGGAGGGAAGGAACGTCTTAATTATGGAAAGTTTGAAGGCCAGGTCATACACCGAATCATACACCGAATCACCGGGGTTCGGTTACCCGGCAATGGCAGGCTGGTGACTTTGACAAACCCAAAGTTCCAGTACACAAGCACACCAGGCACAATCTCTAAGGAGATGTATTCCGAGAGAGGGAGGGATGGGCAGGTACTTAAATTCTGGAGTGTTGGGTTTTAAGCGGGGAGAAAACTGAGTCAATTCAAACAGCCACAGTTAAGTAACTGGTTTTCCTAACAATACACACGTCCATTGATGGTTCGGATGGCGCCTAATTCTAGGAGACTTCAGGCTGTTTGTATAAAAGTTCACTTAAAGTTCTAAAGTGCACAGTTCACTGGTGTTAAAAAGCATTGTCGTTTTAAGGGCTGCTCTGTTATAACCAAAATACATGTAATTTGAATGTTTCATAACAGTCACAACAACATAAAAACACTTCAGCAATTAATTTTTACACTCTTGATTCTTTGTGACATGACACAATTTGCAGCATTTGTCATCCCAATGAGCCTTAGCTAATTTGCTTAGCTGTGCTGTTGTGTAGTGTGTGCATGCGTGTAGCTACCAGTTCACAATATATCCCGGTTTCGGTGGGAATGGCAAGAGGCTTCTCGACTTCCTGGCCATCAATGATGGATCGTTGAGTGTTATGATGCATGTAGCCCACCTAACATAAGTGCTCTTGCATGTCTTCACAGGGATATCAAACCAGACAATATTCTTCTGGACGAACACGGTAAGTTTTTGTGAAACCCACGCAGGACAGTGTCTTCATGACCAGACAGCGTTGGCATCAACCTGTTTCAAGTCCTCTGCGGGGCTACCGTCTTGAGTGAGGAGCCAGCTCCGTTTGTTTAGTGTCCTTCTAGACAGCCAGTGGGACGAGGGACGTGACACTGCAGGGTTCCGCCACCTGCGCAAGTGTCGTCGCGGTAACAAGACCGATCCGTCGCTAAGTCCTTCGTAGCGGGACCCCACAGCCCTCTCTCGCTATGCAAATGGGGCCCGTGGGAATGTTAACGAAGGGAGCACAGAAGCTCATTTCACTACCAGGGCCGAGTGATGGAGATAAGAAACAGCCCGAGTGATGCTGCGGAGGGGGAGGGGGTTTCAGGATGGGATGAAGTGAAAGAGAGAAGAAAAGTCTCCCTTTGTTTCATGCAGACTGGTAGCCCCGGGGCTTCTTGCAGAGTTTGTGTGTTAGTACGCCTGCCCTGAGGCATTTGTCCGGAAAGCCCTGTTGATGTTCTTACAGAATTATAATTTCCAACAGCTATGAATGCCCCAAGATCTTTTAGGTGTTTAAGTCACATCCTGTTGAGCTGTGCTGCTTTGAAGTGAAGCGGGCAGCCAACGCTTCAGCCGCGCCTTCGTCTATGCTCAGGTCCATCACTGAGCATACCACAGCTTCCCGATTCCGAACCGACTAGCCGAGCCTGAATGCGGAGACCCACGTGGGTCTGCCGGGGATGCCAAACTGATCCCTTCAGCACAGATGGCCTGCTTTTCTGCCTGATGTCGCATGGGGGAGAAAGCGGGTCGCATTTGAAAATGAATCCGCCTAACAGAGTAACTAGCATCCAGGGGAGATCGGCCCCTCATGAACTGGCACATGCATGAAGGAGAGAAAATGCCAATCAGTGCGGTAGGCTGGGGTGTTTCCACGAATTCAGCTCAGTCTTCCAAAGAGAACGAAGTAAAAAATAGTTTTGTCACAATGATGAATCAAACAAGGCGTTAAGCTCAAAGCACAGACAGTGAGTCTTGGGTCTGGTGACTGAACAAAATGTACACAGTTAGTTTTTTCTGCCCATTTTTCAAGGAGAATCTCTTCCACCGTTGAGGTAGAGACAAAGTGTGCAGACACACAGCCTTCATCTGCCCCTACCTCCCACCGGGCTGCTTTTCACTCTGCAGGAGAGCAGGTCTGGGCCAGACGCTTCAGCAGTCACGGTCCTGCAGTACATTCAGTCAGCAGCTACTGAAATGGGTCCGGTCACATGCCATGGTGTTTTGGTGGCGTTGACGAAACCGAAGTGCACCGTTGCCCATAGAAACTGTCCAAGTGATATTCTTAGCCTTATGGCATGAATTTGGCTTAAATGCTTAGGAAATATTAGATCTTTTTGGTAACACTCTACTGGACAGGGCACAAATAATATAGTATTTTAGTATTACATATTTATTAACTAGCCGCAAACTAAGTCTTAGTTACATACTAATCTCATGTTAATTCATCATTAATGAATCATCCCAATCAGTTACAATATTTGTTATATCTGTTCATTCTGTAATCCTTTGAGAACTACTGAAGGAACCAGTAAATAATAACACAAGTGAAATATTGATCTCGTTTAATAATTTATGAATCGTGGCGCAACGTTTCTCTGAAGTAGCAACTGTATCTGTTCATGATTTGTTCATGATTTTTACTTCAGTAGTAACTGAGTTATTACTAAGTATTTGTGCCCCGTTAAGTAAAGGGCTACCATTTTTTAATCATAATTGCTCCCAGGGAATGCCAGAATGCTAGCAGCAGATGAACTTGTGTGCCATAATAGTAGTTTGGGTATCTAAGTCTTATATTTCAGAATAAGTTTGAGTACCTGGCTGTGCGTCAATTCGCCTGTCGTTACCCATCATACTTTCTGAGGCAGCAGCACTTTTGCCAAGGTGTTCCAGCCACCCTTGTGAACTTCTCCCGTGGTTTTGTCGTAGGACACGCCCACCTGACGGACTTCAACATTGCCGCCGTTGTGAAGGACGACCTGAGGGCCAGGTCACTCGCAGGGACGAAACCGTACATGGGTAAACAAGTCGATAGCGCAGCTTCAATTTCCTGCTTTAAATTTCAACCAATAGCATCACCCAAAACTTTCTGGGGACATCCAGCTTGTCGTTCTCCTCGGGTTCGCACCTCTAAGCTTCAGGGTACGAATCCAGAAGCTTTAGATTCCCGTTAAGGTCTCACCTGGGTCTTTTTGACAAGGCCTTTGTGTTCTCATAGGATAATGGCTCATATTTGACTATGCTTCACTTAATGATTTGGATCAATGCCTGTCTGCTTCCAGGGCATTGGATCCACAGCAGGCTAACTGAATTATATATGGATTCTAATTCAGAGTAAATTGACCCCTGCTAGCCCACGTCTCTCATCGAACATGATCAAATGTGATGAACGACGCCAGTTTCAGGCGGGCCAGACAGAGAGCAGGCTACAGAGAGGGAGGGGGAGGTCACATTTTGTAATTTCTTTTCGTCTTATGCTGTTTGATGAATGAACAAACATCGAACAAACACTGATGGATGAACATGACAAACGGCATCTGTTGTCATTTTTAGGGCAAGAGTCAACGTCGAAAGCAAAAGTATTCGGTAGTGAATTATCTTGTTTTTGTAAAGAAAGGAAGTCTATATTCAGTGTAGCATACCTGGGTAAATGATCAGTTTTCTCCTTTTTCCTAATTATTCATCAGTTTACCTTAAATTAGGACATTCCACAGATATGGATTGTGAGTTATGTTTACATGCTTTGTACATAGGGTGTGCCCCTGACCTCTGACCCTTTGTGTCACATGATGCAATTCCAGCTCCAGAGTTGTTCCAGCCCTTTGATGCAACTCATCCCGGTTACTCCTTCGCTGTGGACTGGTGGTCCCTCGGCATCACCTCCTACGAGCTCCTACGTGGACAGGTACCTCGGCCAAACATCCAGCCCCCATTCCCACCGCCTAACAGGACACAGTTTGCCACCATTCATTCATGCACTGGCGCACTCCTGGTCCTGCTGTGGTAAAGTGATTCACCACTGGGCTTTGCCAACGGCCAGGTGGAGAGCAAGTCAACGTCACAGCCATGTGTCGGAACTGTGATAGCATAAGCTGGTGTTTTCCGACCCAGTCATCGAGGGCCCCTCCCAGCTCCCAGCAAACTGGAGCAAACATTCAATTCATCATATGCTGGTAAAAAATATGGACTGTCTCAGAGCCCCCGAGGACTGGGTTGAAAGACTACTGGAAGTGACTGCGACGATAGCGCAGTAGCATGGTGACGGCACGGCACCGAGCGGAGGAATTTACCCGGACGGATGTCTGGCTCGAAATTCCATCGCGTACCCATGTGTCCGTGTTGCAGCGACCTTACGTCATGCGGACCAGCATGTCGTCCAGCGAAATCCTGCAGGCTTTCCGCAGCCACCCCATTTGCTACTCCCCTACTTGGTCCACAGAGATGAAATCCCTGCTCAGAAAGGTACAGTAAGGCCTGAGAGGCCTGGCCCAATCGTCGGAAGGGCCCTGGTGGGTCACAGTGCACTGTTCTCTTACCTCAGTGTGTTTCTTCAATTGAAACTCCCTCTTCCCACAGCTGCTGTGTCTCGACGTGGATCTACGTCTCTCCTGCCTGTCTGACCTGCAGGACCTGGATTACCTGTCTGACATCAACTGGGATGCCGTACTCAGCAAACAGATCACCCCGAGTTTCCTTCCCAATGCAAGTCTCCTTTCACCCCCCCCCCCCCATCATCAGACATCAGTGGCTGGTCTCTTAAACTGTCCTTTAAGAACAGCCAATGGCTGGTCACCGTTGTTTTAGGACAGCCAATGACCGGTCACTGTTTTCGTAGGACTGGCTGATGTTCGTCGGCTGTAAGCAGAGGCTTGATCTGACCTGTGCTCTTTTGACCCTCCCCCTCCGACCCCTGCAGAGGAGGCGGCTGAACTGTGACCCCACCTTCGAGCTGGAGGAGATGATCCTGGAGTCAAAGCCCCTTCATAAGAAGAAGAAGAGGCTGGCGAGAAGGCTGCGTGACCAGCATGGAGCCGAGACCTCCCCCCAGGTCAGGCTGTCCTCAACAGCGCCTCCCAGTGGCCACCTTCTTCCCGCCTCTGTGTGTGGCTCACGGTACTGGGAGGCAGGCTGCCATGGCAACCAGAGTTCCCGAGATACCTTAACGAATTAAAGACACATTAGCGAATGCTGGAAACGCGTTAAAAATATACAAAAGTACCTACCCGCAGCCTCTTCCAGAATAAATTAGCAGACTTTAGACTAAGGAGACTGAAACAAAACTGCGATATCGAAGATTTATTTAACTCTTACGTAAGTTAGCAAGCATTTTACTGCCAGCAAGTTAATCTGGTGTGAGGTTGCGGAAACGGATGGAGACGGACTCCACGGACAGCAGTACTGGAGAGATCAGGCGGAGGGAGAGTTCGGGAGAGCAAGGATTTGTCAAGTGTCTCTGCTACCCTCGAGGCTCCAGAAAGTGGAGTAGATTCTTCTGTGAGCTGATTTTGGCGGACACGCAGCGGTCAGGCAGGAGGCTGGGGTTCTGTGCCTCCTGTGCTTGGAATTGCTTCGATAGGCAGAAACTTGGCGAATCCTTGTATTTTCCTTTCTGTCCAGAAGATGTGAAATATAGCGAGAAGCACTGGGGAGCAAAGTTGTTTATAAGAAGTCAAAAATCTTCTGAAGTAGTTTCACTGGGACAAAGCAAGAGAGTAATTCTGACAGAACGCGACATACACAGATGCTTATGAGTCAGGAACCTTATGAATAAAACATAATGTAAATATTTTTTCCTTCAGTTAGCGACGACGAGGGAAAACCAAATTACATCACTCAGGTGGTGACAGTTGCAGCCAGCTGGTGTTTTTTGTGACGCTGTACTCAAGAGCCTCCCCTGGTGGCCGAATGTTTGATAGCCACAGGTCGTTACCCAAACGAAGCAGTTTCGATCTGAAGGGTTCGCAAACATCACTTTCTGCACCGTTGCATCCCACAGCCCCCTATTTCACTCTCTGGAAATCTGATTATAAAGGAATCAGCTAATGTTCAGGGCCATAATTACCGTAATTAGAGTCAGGTGTGCTGGAACGGAAACATAACGATTATGTGCATTTAAACACATGTGATAATAGAGGCACAGATACATGCAGCAAGGATAGGGGCGGAGCTCCTGGACCATGGAGTTGTGACACCATTCAGTATTGGCCATCCTGAAAGTCAGACACAATCAAATCAGCCAGTCTTTAAAGGGGCAGTACACGCCAAAACTGAAAACAAACATATATTTTAGAGGGGCTTTAGTGAGGCCTTGCTTGTATCTTCTACGCAGTGTTACGATTGATACATGGAGTTTGGTAGAAGAAAATAGTTCCTATATTAAACTGCTCATTGCAAAGTCTGTGGATTATCTTGAGTAACCGGGTCATGATTTCTGGTAAGAGACATGCAGGTTGGATTTTTCAAATGTATTATTTTGGCACTTTAATTGCCACAGAAAGAATGCCACTGACCCCCATTATATTCGAGAGAAGCCGACATTTCTACAGCCAATATCTCCAAAACTGCACATCTCCCAGCAGAACAGCCTAGATGGAGAGATCACGCTAAAGCCCATTTGAAACATATCTTATTTCAGTTTTGGGGTGAACTGTCCCATTAAAGTTGTTTTAAGAAGTATATTTTTTTAGTATATTATACAAAATGATATTGTTGAATCTGTTCTTCCGATCAGATCACAATTTAAGCCTGGGTTTTGCATCCATTATTGTTACTTTTTTAAATTTTATCATTGTTTTCCTAGTTTGCAACTGTTGTATTGTGTTTCAGAGGCAGGCTATTTGCATAACCAATCGACAAATACAGCATTTCGAAGTCCCACACAAATACCGAAGCACCAAAAAAAATACCCTCGCTGGTTTGGTACTTTAGGTACTGCAACTTTTAGTACCGGTACTTGACCGGAAGTCAGTGGAAAACAGAAAGTACTGAAAGTACCCTACCAATAGTACAGTACCTGCTGTGGTGGAAAAGTGCCCTTACTGTCACTCGAATGCTTTTATGGGTTGATTGGTAGCCTAGGAAACGCTTGTGGAACAGGAAATGGATCGACCCATTCTGGGAGGGGGGAATAGAGTAAGCACTATGTGCAGTACTAATAAGAGCGTGCCAGATCAATGAACTACCTAATGTCTGGCCTGGCTCATTATTCTGGGCTGTGCCGTTTCCTTGGTCAGCTGCAGAGTGCCCCCATACGCCACGCTCTTAAAACCTTCATTGACAGGCGAATTAGCTAGGATACCTCATAGGTAATCGAGTCATAAATTGGACTAGTGATGTGGGGAGAAAGAAGGAGGTGTGGGCATCTTGTTTGCTCATGGGAGTTAGACAAAAAAATGTTCTGAGGGCAGAACGAAAAATGATTGGTCCAGAGAGAGAACCAATCAGACTGTATAGGATGTGAGTCCAAGTAGCTAGAGGAGGCGGGGCCAATCAATCAGATGTCTTGGTCCCGCCTCCTGTAGTTACTTGGATCTTGTATAGTTTGTCGAATGTATTCCATTATGATTAGGAGAAAATTACTGATGAACTTCTTTGGTCTTTGGTGCCCTAGTATCAGAACCACCGCCCTGAGTAAATTACGAGTCAAACATCTCCATAGCTCTAATCAGTAAGTCAATGTACCATTTGTATTAGAACGTGACAGCCTCTCACTATAAACCAACTGTGGCACACCTCACCTCTGCATGTCTGTGAGTGCCACTGATCATGTGTGAGGAAATTTGTGGCCCTTTTTGTAGATGATTACTAACTATTTTTTTGCCGCAAAACATTCCTGTTGGGTACCAGCATAATTAAATTACGAAAATGTGATGCAGAATCTCCCAGAGTTCCTTGTGGCTAACCACACGTGAGTGCGGCCCAGCTGACGAGCTTCAGGCGCCCATCACACCTGAAACGTTTGTTGATCATAATATCATAAAATATAATAATATAAGTCATCTTATCCGTCAGCTCCTGTTACCGTTTACTGTCACATTGTCACCTGCGGTTACCGGCGGCTTGAAGCAGGATTGGGTTATGGTGTTGCTGGTGGAATTAGCCTACTCAGTGTGTCTCAGCTGCACCTGTTTCTACAGGCTAAGTGTGTCGCTCACGGGTACAACAGCAGCTACTCAGTGTGTATCTCAGCTGCACCTGTTTGTACAGGTTAAGTGTGTCGCTTACGGGTACAACAGCAGGGCCTCTTGGGCACCAGGGACCTCCTGTGTCCTTGATCTACATTCTAAAAAATGTACCACTACACCAGTACCAGCTGGTTTTCTTGGCAAAAATGAGTGTTCGCCAAATAGCGGATGAGCAGTATAATGAAGTTAAAGTACAATAAAGTACAATAAAGATATTGTAATTAGCACTAAACATTGCTTTTGTTTGTGTACAGTCACGTACTGCAGGCTTTCCTGTAATTTTTGATAGATGTTCTACTCTGAATCACTGTTCTAATAGTGATTCAGGTGGAGAACCATCAGAAGCTTCTGAGACATAACGAGAGCACCTCTCCCTCGGGAACAGCTGTGGCGTCTGACTGCTTCATGCAACCTTTCATCTCGTCGGTTCATTTCTGGACAGATACCAGCACGGGAAATTCTAGGTTGTCCAATTAATGCCACCACACAGCGGTTGCTAGGGGACGTGTCCAGAGGGGGGGGGGAGCCAGAGTCGTGTTTGTTGTTATGAGAAGCAGTAGGTTCTGTTGGATCGCGGGTCCACAGTATGGCGACCCCCTGAACTGCCATGTGATGATTGCTGGCCTGTTTGTTTTGAGAATTCCCTGGGCTATTTCTGTCAAAGTGAGTTAGTCACCACTGTTAGCTTCCACTTCTTGAAAATATATTCTGGGTCATCAGATCAGCTTTTGATTATGTGACCCCCTTCTTTCTTCACATTCTCTCCCAATATGCACTTAGCACGTGTCCTTCAATGCTTCTGTCACCTCTACACTGTCCCTTATGTACCACGCCGCCGCCACTCCTCTGTGACGTGACAGACGTCGACAGCCCTCGGTGGGGCGAACGCTCTAACTTTCTTCTCCGCTTCAATACCACAGAGCAACCAGCTTCAACAGCGGTTGGAGAACATTCAGAGGGACTTCATCATCTTCAACAGAGAGAAGTAAGTCTATGCACAATTGCTGGCTACAAAAATATTGCTTTTAAGATACTATTGATGCAATTCCTATTTCTGATAGGCTTAATGGTTATTGATGTTCAAGAGCATTTCTCATTTTTATTTATGTTTGTTTGTTACCTTTCTCTCAGTCTGCAGCACTAAAACTCTGAGGTTTCAACTCACAGTTTTGTATTAAGGAGATTTCTGTCTTTCAGGAGGTAGCTATTTTAGTTCAACTTTCATAACTCACCATTATAAATGTTTTCCTGTTAGAATGTGGTAACAGTACATGAACGTTAAGTTCCGTTCTCTGAATGAAGAAATAGTTTCGTACAGAGGGCAAATAGTTTCTTCCCACGGCATTCGGGAAATAGGCGCTCATTTCAGTGACTCATCGCCGTCAGCTGACACCTGCTTCTCTTGCAGAATCTTCCGTGCTTGTTTTGCAAACCGGGAAATGTAAGCGGTGATGCGTTCCCTGCAGGTTAAGACGAGTCACAGTGGACACAGACGAGAAGGACGTCATCAGTAATGAGAGGTACAAGGACACAGAAGATGGACAGAACAATAACGTGGTCCCTGCGACCTTCAAGTCGGGGTAACGGCTTGCATGCGGCCCATAGGAACACCGGTCCCAACAACCCACGATTGCACGCCCTCCCAGAGACCCTTTCCCATCCCAGGCTAGAGGGGTTACCAGAGTCCCTCCCCCAGTGTGGCTCAAGGCAAAAAAATTTTTGGGGATAAGGGGTCTGATTGGTCCTAGCTAGACATCAGAGAAGATACTGGAGCCTACCAGGTCATCAATGGCAATCTGGCGCCAGGTGCAGCGTGCTGGAGCTGCTCTGCTATTGGCTGGCTGTTCTGCTGCGGCGTTCATCACAGGTCGCCAGGAGGACATCTGTAGGGTCGGCCTCCGACGGGAGGTTTCTCAATAGGAACTTAAAGGAACACCGCGTGTGACACCGGACACCAGATTCAGGATGTTCCCTGGCTCTGAGTATGGGTAGTTCTGCGAATATTTGCCGCCAGCACCCGCCTCGCGGGAAATCAATCGACAGCGGTGCGGGACGTGTTTATGTGGTTCTCCACCTCCACGGCTGAACGCCAGCTTCGTGAAGACAGCTGTCTGGATTCAGAAGCCGATTACACAGCTGCATATAAAAATTCGAGTGAATGAGTTATTGAACAAAGACTGGGTGGATTTAGAAATTTAGGCAAAGCCGACTTCCTCCACGGCAGGCTCTGAAGTGGCCATTAAGGGCTATATGTTGCTTCTGCTTCACCTCAGAGCTGGAAGAGAATCAGGTTTGACCTCTTGACCACGTCCGGACGTCGTTTTGACGTTTGCTGGTTGCGTTTCTCGTCGGTGAATTTGCACCCCACAGGTGTGTGCTTCGACCTTCTGAACCCATGACACAATGGAACAGTAGTAAACACGTGACCATGAATAACAGTAGACCTGAAAATCTCGGCGTACGTTAGCTGAGAATGCCGAGGTACACGAATGAAATCCAGCTAAGAAAATTGCAGGTTACAGAGCCTGTAGTGTATGTTAAGTTTACAGATATTAATAATATGTACTGTGAATGAAAACAAATGTTGGAACAGAAGGGAACATTACTATGTGCAGTGCTGATATTTGCTATTCTAAGGTGTACTTATCCTATCACAGAGCTAAAACAATCTGTTTATAACCATTAGCATCTGGTTTTTGGTAGGACACTTTCATATTTGGGGCACCATCCTGGCATTGAGCTGTGCAGCTTCTATTGGCTATTTGACTGGCTGTCTCCTGGTGTGGAGCCTTCAAAAGCAATCAGGAAACGCAGGGATGCTGCAAAGGCCTTTATAGCATAGCCGTCCTGAGGTGTTTGCGTACTCAGGGGTGCCCTCGATACACTAATGACTATCAGGCCACGTTGCGGCTTATGGTCCGAATGCATTTGTTGACGATTGATGATATGAATTAATTTTTTTAGACCACTGAGAGTACTACATTTCTGGGTAACACTTAAGGCCATGCTTTCAGACAGTGTAATGGTGTGAAAATGTGTTATACAAATAAAACTGAATTGAACTGAACTGAATTGATTAGTAATTTATAAATATAGCTATAAATATTTATATAAGGCATAGCACATTATAGCCAAGTTTATAATGCATTATGAATGCTCTATGAAGCTCTCAGCTATAATGCACTATATATACCTTCATAATGCATTATAATGGTCAATATAGGATTAAGGATGCTTTGTGCTGCATTATGAAGGTATCTATAGTGCATTACAGAGCAGAGCTTCATAAAACATCCCACAGTGCATAATAAACATACCTATAGTGTTGTTACGCCTTTGATAAATATTAGCACTTTGTCAATGCATTATTATTTGTTATGAATGTGTTTATGACTTACTGAAAACATTACATGAAGTGTTACCACTATTGTGAAATAAAACAGTGAGATGGGTTTGCCTCAGTGATGGTGTAGAGGTAGCTATTCAAAGATCCGCTTTGCGGCGACGTAGCAGTTTAGAATGCGGAGGTTGCACTCTTCGTGTACAGATCCTTCGGACCAGATAATACAGCTTAATATGTGAGCTGTGATTATTAGACATACAGCACAGATACTGATATGAATACCCTACAGTATCAGCCACAATGAAATAAAAAAGAGCTCTTTATGTGATTTCACTGGGTTTTTCTGCATGTTTTCCTTTTTCCTATTGGCCCTGTTTCCAAATGTGAGCAAATACTACCACCTGGTGACTGCAAGAGGCATTGCTTTACGCCAGAACACATTTCTGTAATACACAAATAAATAGTAGCACAATTAGCAGCCCCGAATAATAAAAGCTGAGGTGAGATATTGGTTTTTACCTTCACTGCTCCCTATCTGTATCTGGTAATGACTTCTGTTTGTAGGACTCTGGATTAGTAACAAGTTATTTTACCAAGACTAACATCTGAATCATGTGGAGCAAAAAGGCAAGAATACTACAGGAAAAGCATAAGCACTCTGACACCAGGAACCTCTCAGACTTAAGCGGCCGCTGCCCCAGGCTGTTCTTTTGCAGATCTGATAATATCTCCCAAAGTGATTCGGTCAGCATTCAAGTCAGGGGTCGCTGATGAGGCTGTTCAGTGATGCGTTGAGGACACAGGTCTGATGTTTACTGGGGCAGAAGAGGTTCGAGAACTCGAGATGTGGACTTTAACCCAAGGTACAGACGTTTTGTGCAAAAGCTGCAAGACGCAGCCTCAAAATAGATTTCATCAAACATAATTTTAACAATGGCATTAGCTGCTCTGAAGTGTGTCTGCCTCTTTAAATAAGCTCTTAAAATGAATCACAAAGTTTTCCTGGGCCTCTGTTGCTGAGAACTTGAAAGCACATCAATCATTTGTTCTTGTTCAGTTTACTTAAAGGAGCAGCGTGCAAAAAATAGCCAATCATGGGCAGCCTTGTTTGGGTGGGTACTTACACACAAAACAATTCTGCGGGGTGATGTTGCGCTGGATAAACAGCCTAAATATAGTCCTCTTTTGTACCAGAACCAATTGACCGTTAACTGGAAACAGGAAGCTGGTTTAAATTTGGGTTGTTTGCCTTGATTTTAAAAGGAATGTTGTACACTCCGGTTCAGGAAAAGCGGTTCTGTTTCACAATGTGGTAGAAGTAG
Organism: Stomatorhinus walkeri; assembly: GCA_026784285.1. Lineage (NCBI taxonomy): Eukaryota > Metazoa > Chordata > Actinopteri > Osteoglossiformes > Mormyridae > Stomatorhinus > Stomatorhinus walkeri. The sequence goes on along the minus strand of JAODUD010000048.1, from coordinate 3,635,365 downwards.
GTGGTGATGGGAGGCAGGCCACAATAACTGGTTTCCGAACACTGGGGAACACAACATGTTATTCCCCCTCCTGTATTAGTAAATGATAGTTTTTACGTAATAACAGTTCTTTAAGGGGGCAGCATGGTGGGGCAGTGGTTTGCGCTGTCGCCCCAGAAGGTTCGAGTCTCCACCATGGCTCCGTGCCATCATGGGGTTCCCCCTGGATACTCCGGTTTCCCCCCAAAAACATGCTGAGGTTAACTGGAGTGACTAAATTGCCCGTAGGTGTGCATGTGAGAGTGAATGGTGTGTGACTGTGCCCTGCGACGGGTTGGCACCCCATCCTGGGTTATTTCCCGGCTTGTGCCCGTAGCTGTCTGGGATAGGCTCCGGACCCCCCATGACTGGTGGGGTATAGAAATAGTTTAAGTTTTTCAATTGTGAGGTCGCTCTTCTCACTTTCTTTCGGGAAGTTGGTCCTTTCCTGCTAGAGAATAGGAAAGAAGGTCATTGGCAGAGATCTAGGTCATAGGATTTAAATATCTCACCTGTTTTTTTTTCGCGAGTAACACATGGACGTATCAACGTACGGGGCGGCGCTCGGAGCAGCTAAGGACACTGCTAGTCTCGAGGCCGGTGCTTTTGAATCACACCACATGAGCTTCGGCTAATAGCGGCGCGGGGCCGTGGTGGGGAGACTGGACCGGGAGCGGGAACCGTCGATTTGCCGCATGACAGGTGTGGGTATAAGGTGGTGTACCTGTGATCGGAAGGTCACAGTTCAAATCCCAGGGTCGCCAGTCTGGTGTCACTGTTGGGCCCCTTGAGCAAGACCCCTAACCCAGGGACTGGTTGTCAGTTCCATGTCCATTTGAATAAAATCATCCGCTAAAATAAAGATACGTAAGCCTAGTCATTATCTGACTGCCCATTAATTCCTGTGCTTCGGTCTAGACGGTATAGACACGCTGAACATCGATACCTGAGCAGAACCCACGCATCGATTATCGTAATGCGACTCCCATTTAAACGGGGTCGGTAGATTGGCGTAGCCAGCTGGTCTGCAGCAGATGCTGATGACATCTGCTGATAATGGTGTCCCAGAGAGGGAGGATGGCAGGAAGGCAGGGCTGAGAAGACAATGGATGTTATTTAATGCCAAGAATGCAAAGACCGCACTTGGGGTCTTGGCAGGACCGATCTTAGTGCGAAGTTGGGCCGCAATGAATCATGGGATTGGTCTCGTTCTGCAAGGATGCAACCAATGTGTCCTTGATATTCGGGGAGGGAAAGAACAACATCCGGATATATTTACTGTTCACTGATGCTTCTGTCCTTGAGTCTTGGAACTGGTCTTCGGCGATGGAAGATGACGTAAAGCGGGTACGCGACAACACAAGTACGGTCAAGTGCGCATGTTGAGAAACACCCCGTGAGAGCTTCCAGCAGATTCCCACAAGTCACCAGGAAGGTGGGTCTGAGTTAATGTGACACTGGTGTTGAAACCCTGTTAGAGCTAATTAAACGCACCATCACCCGAGTGCTCAGGCACCCGTTTACACTGATATTTTCCAAACTAAACGTCACATATCACCTTCAAGTCCTTCTTGGCACTGTGGTGACATGTTGAAGAAAGCACTCAGGATCGCTGACAGATGTTGATTTATTAGGCTGTTGAAAATGTGAACCCATAGCTTTCATCTGCACGTCGGGGTGAATTATAGGGGGGGGGGGGGTGTATTAGCTGG